>JAOQIF010000210.1:0-106027 GCA_026260285.1 Colletotrichum sansevieriae | reverse complement strand
AGGTTAAGAACCTTCTATAAGCTACTAAAAAGGGATAAGAGAAGCTACTAATATATATTAAGAAGATAGTTTCTAAAGATTCCTTTAATATCTATAGTATTACTATTTTACTTACCCCTAAGCCTAGTACCTTAGTCTTAAATACCTAGGATACCTAATTTAACTTTATAAATTACTTTGAGGATCTCTCTTCTTTAACTACTTTATAAACTTAGGTATAATAGGTATTTATTAATCTATATATAAGGGAATATTATTTAGACCTATAATAATAGGACTCCTATTAACCTCTAACCTAAGGCTTAAGATATATGCTCTATAGCTTAATATCCTATAATCTAAAAAAACAAGTAATTATAGCAATCCCTTATAGTAATCCCTATTATTAACTTAGAATAGGGAAATATATTAATATATTAGCAAGCTAGGGCTATTTATAATAACTTTCTTAATATAGGTAAGATATTATATTTTATATTAAGCGTTTATATATCTAATATATTTAGTTATATATCCTATAGAAACTATATAATAATTCTAAGCCTACTTAGAAAGTAGCTATCCTTAATTCTATAGTATTTGCTAGATAGCTTAGGATTATTTATATATTTAACTAATATCTATCTCCTTTAAATACTCCTTTAGCTTAGCTTACCTTATCTATTACTACTCTTACTTTAACCTTTTAGCTAAGACTATCTTAAAGATCTTAAGTATTAAGATTACTTAGTAATATAAAACCTAGTTAGCTTAGATAATACTTAAAGAAGCTTCTAATAATAATACTATAGAAGCTACTAAGAAATAGCTTTATATTATTAGAGAATCTTTTTAATACTCTGCTCTCTTAGAGAAGGAATAGATTAGAAACTATCTAATAGTTCTTAATAAGATAATAAGTATCTTTATTACTTTTAAAGGAGATAGACCCCGCTTACTTACTCTTAGGCTAATTTAAGCTATTTCTAATAATAATAATAGTAATAGTTCTACTAATAAGCACTTATATACCTTATTAAGTACTTAGAGATAATAGCTCTTAAGTTAACTCTCTTACCTTAGCTACTGCCTTATACCTCTTATATCTTAGTAATTATCTAGTATATCCTTAGATACTAGGTCTAGGACTTAATACTAGAAGCGAAAGAGGACTACTTAGTAATATTCCTATTATATCTCCTCTAGTTCTAATAGTAAGTAAATCAAAGATTTTACTTCCTTTTATATAACTTAGAATATATTTTATATTTAAAAGACTTATAGTAATCTTTTTATAGCTATCTTAGTTTTATTTATCTTCTAATATAAATAGTTTATAAACTTTATATTAATTATTATAAATTAATAGTTTATACTAAATATACCTTACTTTTAATAGGATCCTTAAGATTGATTTATAACTACTACCTATAGTTATTTATATATAAGTAGGCTACTTATAGGCAAGTTAACCCATAGGCTGCGTTACCTATAGGCTTTTAATATAGGCCAGACCTATAGGTAATTTGGGTACCCGTAGAGTACCCGTGGTTAATTTTGGGTACTACCCATTTTGGTACCCATGGGCTTTTTGCATCACTATTCCTAGGTGGGAAACATGAGGGCATTGCCTTAATTCCTGTGAGAATCGCCACAACCAGAAGTCATAGGCTCCAGCAACTCTTATCGGTAACTGTGAAGTAGTCATTTGCTTCAACAGCCTGGGGTATCTCATGCGATTGCATTGCAGTCTACGTATCTCTATCGTTACGCAAGGTTCATTATACCCATATTTAATTTCCTCTCATCTCATTTGTCAGGCACAAGCAGGATATCGTCAACGTTCACAACCTGTCCAGTCGCAATGGACCGATTCGCCGCTATGCCCGTCAGAATGGACGCAGCGCCGTCAACGTGACTGGCGGCTCTCATATACTCATCCGAAACCGGTTCGCCGAACAGGTCTCTCAGCAAGACGAGATCGCCACCACCGTGTGCACCCTTGGCCTCGCCCAAGTCAATTTCTTGAGGAGGTCCAAACAGGGGCCGCAACAGCATCGTCCTCTTCTCAATCGCTCCCTCCAGTGCTTGACTTCCGCCAGAGTTGACGTAACTCTTCTCCACGACCTCGACTTCGAGGCGTCCGCCCGTTCCGTTGAAGTTGACGCGGAAACCCTCCCAGGGAGCGTAAGCCGTCAACGAGTACGTCATAACAGCATCGTTGCGGTATCGGATGAGGAGGTTCATCGTATCCTCGATGTTGATGCCGTCTCCGAACACGCTCTGGTCACGGCAATAGGCGTCTTCGTGCTCGGCGTCGAGATACATGGCCTTGAGCTGCGGGTTCTGGTCCAAGTGCAGCGCAAACGGATCGTCCTTGGCGGCCTCGCTTCCGTGGGCACGAGTGTAGAACTTGGTCACGCCCCTCTTCTCCGCATTTTCCCGGCCGTAGAACTTGAGGTCTCCCTGCGCGTATATGGTCTGCGGCCTCGTCTGCAACCAAAAGTTCACGAGGTCGAAATGATGCGTCGACTTGTGCACCAACAGACCGCCAGAGTTGCGCTTGTCCCGATGCCATCTACGGAAGTAGTCCGCTCCGTGGTTCTCGTTGAGCATCCACTCGAAATGCACGCTCGTCACCTTGCCGATCTTGCCGGATCTGATAATCTCGAAAATCTTGGTGTTGTGCGGCGCGTAGCGGTAGTTGAAAGTCACCCGGACGTTCTTCCCCGTCCGGTCCACGGCCGAGAAGATCTCGCGGCAGCGCGGCGCGTCGATGGTCATCGGCTTCTCGGTGACGACGTCGCAGCCGAGCTCGAGCGCTCGAACGATGTAAATGTTGTGCGTGCGGTCGACGGTCGTGACAATGACCTCATCCGGCTTCGTTTCGGCGATCATTTTGTCGAAGGAGGCGGCGAGGTACGTCGGCACGGCACAATGGCCGAGGGACTCGAGCCTTGAGTTGGCGTAGTTCATCCGCGTCTGATTTACATCGCAGAGGCCGACAATCTCAGAGGTGCTGCTGTAGTCCTGGACAATCGCGGTGTAGAAGAAGCTGGAACGCCCGCCGGTTCCGACAATGGCATATCGCTTCTTCTTGGTGGTGAGGTCGCTCATCGTAGTCGTCGTAAGGGATGCGTCCGGATGCTACTTCTTGGCTGCTTTCTGCTTTCTGGAGGCGCTGCAGCTTGAAAGAGGCTCATCTAGACCAGATTCTCGAAACTGGAAGAGGCCACGGTGAAATTTTGAGGAATCTACAACCATACTCGAGCACGTCACGGCCCCGATCAACGGCACCCAGAATCCTACGTGGATGTGGCACGGTGGCACCCGGCACGGCGACACCCTCATCTCGGGCCCAACTCGCCCATGGCCCGAGCTAAGCCAAAATAAGGCTATTTTTTTAGGGCCGCGGCAGTTTAAGGACCCGAACCCTATTCCCACAGATGCGGGGGGTGGAGGTTTATGTGTGGGCATTTGAGCAAGGGGCGGGGGATGTTGGGTTTACGAGAATGCGGAGAGATACGGCAGCCTGCAGGACGCACTAGGTCAAAATTCAAAGTAGTATTAGGGCCACGCCACCACTGATATAGGGGGTAATACGTTTTACATGAAATAATACTTATATGTAATACGTCTGGTCGGGATAAGTAAATCCGAGATCCAATTAGTATGCTTTAGGCTATATATAATACATAAGCTACCCGATTCGAAATAAATATCTTTTTAGTAGGGTATTAGAACTCTCTTTTCTTTTCCTACACCTACCTATATAATAATAAGTTATACCTACTTTTATATATATTTATAATATTAGAGTTATTTGCTTTTATATAGATTAATTTTATAACTAATAGTTTATTTCTATTAACCTTTTTTTTCTAATATCTAATATTTTTTTCTATATAGATTTCTATAATAACGCGTTATATCTTATAGCCCCTCCCTATATATATATATAGTTCTACTAGCATTCCTATAACTGCTTATACCCTTATACTACTAATAAGGTCTATATAATATCTTCTAACTATAATATCGATTCAGAGGCTACGACTAAACCTAATAAGACCGCTCGCAAGACTATCAAGACTTCTATAGAAGCTAATAACTCTATTAACTCCTAGGTTATTAAGCTTATTCCTAAGCAGATCGGTAAGGTCACGATCCTAACTAAGTATATTCCTAAGTCTCTATTACTTTATACTAGTCTTATAAAAGCTACTACCTTCTATTTAATATATATATATACCTCTATACCCTTTTATATTATTTTTAATCTAACTTATATAAGATGCTACAGAGTTTGCCTCTTATACCCTTATTAATAACCTCCTGGATAAGTAGGATCTAGAGGTAAGTTTATTATATATATTCTCATAGTCTTTTATTTTACTAATATAAGTATATAGCTATAGAATATAATTACTACTCGTATTATGATTATTAATAGTCAGCGTAGCTTCAAGCTGCTTAATTATAAGCGCCCTTAGAATGCGAACGCCCACCTTATGCAGGTATATAGTAACGCCTATTATAGTACGGATCGTTATACTACCTATAAGAATAATAACAGACCCTACTAGGACTATATTATCCTTAATAGCTACGACGCCTATGCTAACTATACCTATAACTCGGGCGCTAGCAACTGCTCTTTCGGTAAGTTCTATATAATATAATTTAATCCGTATACCGTTACTAATAAGTCTATAGTCACGAAGGAGGCTGCTACCCCCCGTAAGCAGGCTAGTACTAAGCTTATAACTATGTATAAGCTTAAGGTCTCTTATATTAAGATATGCTTCCTTGAGTATCTCTGTAATATATCGCCCGAGGCTCTCCGCGGTATTAGACTCGCCCTGGGTGCTATTGCTAACTATATTGAAGCTGCTAGACTTAGTATATGCTTATATAAATACTCATAATGCTTTATAGACTTACTAATATATTATATAGAGACTAGCGAAAATATTAAGATCGAGTTAGAGTAGACGGTCCCTTATAACTTTACCTACGGGTATTTATAGCTTTATAACTTCGATATTTCGAGTTTAGAGTTTAGTAATATAGGGAAGTATATTACTAGTATATATATAAGTTTATAGGTCTTAGGCATAGTCTTGGAGTTTAGTATAGATAGTACTTTGGTTTAGCAGATAGGGCACCCCTATATAGGGCTTTATAGCCCTATATAGGGGCGTTAGATAGCTCTATTTTTACGTTCTTAGGTTTTTAATAAGATACCCCTATTATTTACTCTCATAACGTTTCAATTAACTTCGTAATACTTTGCTAAATACTATATTAATTTAGTACTTAATACTAGATAGCTAGTCGCCTACGTACTAATTTAGAGCCCTTCCGCTCAGTTATTACTAATAAATTCTATAATAGCTAGAAGAATAATGCGATTATAACTCTTCTTTAAGAATCCTTCTAATTTAAAATATCTCTATTAACTTTAAAACGCTATCTCTAGAAATAGGAACTTCAGCGCGAAGTCCGTATAGTCTTCTTAGTAAGATTACTCTAATATATCCTTAACCTATTTTTTATATACCGCCTCTTAGAACTAGACCTCCTTGCTTGCTTATAAGTAGAGGGGTTTATAATCTTATAATATAGTCTATCTAATATCTAAAAATGCTATTAGTTATAGCGTTAATAATCTCCCGAGCAGATCTAAGCAGCTTTAAGCAATACTATAATATATCTATAGTCGACTAACGAGGTTATATAACTCTCAAGGAACTTTAGCTAGCAGTTCCTTTACATATTCATACGCTAGCGTAGCTATATTATTAGCTATAATACTTTATATAAGGCATATTATATAGTTTTTCCCAAGGAAGTTACCGCCCGACTTCAAGAGATCTAATACTAACAAAAGGGTTAGACTACGCCCGGGCTAAACTTTATTTAGTCACTTAATATATATAATAAACTACTTCTATTTAGGATTGAGATATATGCTGCAATTAATACCTACTCGCGATATATTATATAGTTTTATATTAGGTTTTTAGTATATATAGCACGATCTATCCTTACCTAGTACCTCTCTATACTTCAATATCAGAAAGTTATACCCTGGATTATACGGTCTAACTATAGTATTAAGACTGCTCTTATTACTAGGGCCTAGTAGTATCTATCATAGGACCGTACGAAGAGACTACTAAGCTAACTAGGAGAGGATATACTAATTGAATTCCATAACTATTAGATATTTAGTAAGAGTATCTATAATATTAAGATTAAGAGCTAGTAGAATTAGCTCTACTAAGTATAGTCTATATTCTAGCGTATAAGTTCTCTATCTCTATATATTAATATTATAACTAATCTTAATAAGCATATTTCTACTGACTCCAGACGTTTAGTCTCTTCTACCCTATATTACTTATAGACCGAATTGCTCTATTATTTATCTTTCTACCCTTAATCCATAAGGACTTTAGTAATTTTATTCAGCTCTAGAATAACTATACTATATAGGTATAAAAGAGCTGACTATATATAGTATCTAGGCAACCTTAGAAGTTATATTACTATTGTGATCTAATAACTATAAAGGACTTTACTCAGCTGATTAATCTCAAAAAGGTCTAGGAGATGCTAGCTATATTATTATAAGAAGAGCTTAACTTAGATTAATATCTACTAGAGTATATATTAAATATCTATAGAGATATTATAGCCTCTGCGCAGAATCTCTATCCCGTATCGGAATTCTATAGGTCAAAGTATCTATAGATTGAGGTATATAACTTCTTATAGTAATATCTTAAGCTATATATGATTTCAAAGTATAGCTTAGAGGTTACCCTACTTAAAAAGCAGGATAGTGGAGTAGAATAGGTAAAAGTATAGCTTTAGCAGTTTAGCATTAATATTAACTAAATCCTAATAGTACCTAATAATAATAGTAAGAGAGATATAGATTAAACTAGCTTTATATTTATAGCTATAACTTAAGAACGATTTAGATATCGCTAAGATTAAGTAGATTAGTTTTAATCTCTTCTACTTCTTTAACTATAATCTCTTCCTAGCTTGCTTCTTTAGATTCCTCTAGGATAATAGGCTTAATATCCTATATATCTACCTTTGAAATTATACGTTTCCGAGACCTAGATTGCTTCTTAATTTGCTCCTTAGCCTTAATAGCCTTTGCTATAGGTTTCTATTCGGTTCGAGTCTAAATATATATAGATTTAGCTATATTATTCTTAGAGGTAGTTATTATAGCCTTTAGTATAGGATATTGCTTAAACTAGATCTTCTTCGAGATATTTAGGTTAGAAATAACTAGCTTAATTTGCCTCTAGGAGACTAGTTAAAGGGTATAAATCTCCTTCTTAGGGATAATTAATAACTCCTTAAGAAATATATAAAGATTCATAGTATTATATATAACGCTACGAAACTTATATATATCTATAGGGTTCTTTAGGTTTACTAGTATCGCTCGCTAGTCCCGGTCTAGGAAATGCTTCTCTATAGTGAACTTTATAAGAATATAACCTATTATATCTATATAAGAAGTATAGGTAGTTGTTATTAAGAACTATAACTTTCTTATAAACTTCTTAATAGCCTCTATGCGAGTATATATTCGAATTGGGATTCTATCGAGGTCTATCTTATAGAAGGATGCAATCTATAGGTTAATTATAATATTAGTCGTTAGGTTTATAATTAGCTCGTTCTTAGTATATTTAATACTAGCTTATCGTTCCTCTATATTATATTAAATAATAGTTAAGAGGCCTAGCTGAGGCTTAATATCAGGTATGAAAAGGCCCTATTTAGTAGGATTAGCTATACTTTTATATAACTCGGCTCGGAAGGTCTTAGGAGTTAGTAAGGTTTCGAAATCATTGGAATTAACGAGGTTAATAATAGCTAGCTCTATAATAGAAGATAAATCCAATTAGTAGTATATATAGAACTGCTATTTTCTAACTAGTTTTACTATAAAGTAGTTAATTATTACCTATTATAGGCAAATTAACGATATCTTAGCTATAGCTATTAGATATAACTATAAATACGAGACCACTAAGATATGAAATCGTATAGAAGTATATAGTTTCGTGAATTCATATAATAAAGTGTGTAATTCGCTTAGAGTATACGATAAATATAAATATATATTAATTATTAAAGGGGTATTACTGATTTTACGGATAGTGTATACCTAGAGTGGAAATCTGGCCGTAAGCGGTAAGTTTTGAATTTTGACCTAGTGCGTCCTGCAGGCTGCCGTAGAGAGAGTTTGGGGGTAATAAGTGGGAAACGTCAGCCCAGCTGCCCATGCCGAGCGCCCAGAGACCGTCGCCAGCCACCCGTCTCCCAAGACTCACAGATCTCCGAACAAGGACCAGGGGATGCTTCTCACGACTCGTAAAGGACCTGCCACGGTCACGCGTTGGGGGCATGGACATGATTCGACAATAACCCCTGATGTTGCGGTCTCGCATTCAAGCTGAAGTTTTCCCTCCAATGGGGGCTTACGGTATCAGGCAGGGGACGTTGTCGCGCCTCATCTCTTGGAAGCTAGTTCAAGCAACGGGGCCAAGGGCTTGGGAGGGGCATTAATATCCGGTGATTGCGTTGACCATATCCGTCGAGCCAGAAGATTGCCGTTATTATTGCACCATTGTTCACCCCGGGCTCTCCTGGTTCGGTTCAGGGCTGTTTGTCGGATGAGAGGAGGCCGAATGTTGGGATAGAGTCTGGGGCTGTGGGCTGGTACGACTTGATAAGACGAACGGGTCCCAAAGTCTCTGGTCGGTTTGCGACACTAGGTTTGTTTGACAGCTCATCGGTTTCCATCGCTGCGGTTCTGCGTGGTTATCTGCTGGCTTGCGACTCTATCACCGAAAGCATTGGCCCAACGGATCTCGACATCACTTCCACACCTTTAAGGACGACTACGGATACTGAGACAGCGGTTGACACCATGGCGAGTGTCCCGAACCCGAACCCGGTCAGCGTGCCCCCTGTTCCGGCTTCCGACCAGATCGAGCCGGCCCGCTCACCAACTGCGCAGGGCAACGCTCTCCGGGAGAAGGCAGCGAAGTTTCTGGCAGAACACGGTGGCGGTGATACCTCCTTCACGTATGAGGAGGAAAAGGCGGTCTTGAAGAGGATCAACTTCCGTATCTTGCCTCTCTTGCTGGGCGCGTACTTCTTCCAGCAACTGGACAAGAGTACTCTTAGGTGAGACTCACCAAACGGACTCGCGACATCATCAGAACTGACCATTCTCAATCATGACAGCTATGTCTCCGTCTTTGGCATCACTGAAGACGCTGGTCTCGTCGGCCGCCAATACTCATGGCTCGGGTCCATCCTCTACATCGCACAGCTTGTCTGGCAACCCGCCGCCGCTTTCATCCTCGTCAAGCTCCCCAATGGTAAGGCCATCTCCGCCGCCATCTTCCTCTGGGGCTCGATGCTTGCCACTATGACCTCCTGCACCAACTTCGGCTCGCTCCTCGGTATGCGCTTCATGCTCGGCACGTTCGAGGCCATGATCGCTCCGTCCTGCTTGTCTTTGACGACGATGTGGTGGAGGCGTAGCGAACAGACGCTGGTCACGAGTTCGTGGAACGCCATGAACGGCGTTACTTTCATCGTGGGTAGCTTGGCGACGTACGGACTCGGACACATCAAGAGCGACACCCTGTTCTCATACCAGATTATCTTCCTGTAAGTTCAAAGTATCCTTACCCGTTGTCGGACGTCACGCTAACTGTCGTATAGGTTCTGCGGCCTGCTTACCGTCTCGTACTCTTTCATCGTGCTCATCCTCATGCCTGACTCGCCCATGTCCGCGAAGTACCTGACCGAGAGGGAGAAGGTCATCGCAGTCGAACGTCTGCGCGCCAACCAGATGGGTATGCAGTCGGGTCACTGGCGCTGGGACCACGTGTGGGAGACCTTCTTGGACCTCAAGACATGGTGCTGGTTTGTCCTCATCATTGCCATCTCGTGAGTCCCTATTCACCCCTGTGGTCTTACCGTAGCGGAAGTCCTAACAGCGACCAAAGCATCGCCAGCGGCGGCATCGCCACCTTTGGCAACCTTATTGTCAAGTCCTTCGGCTACAACAGCTTCACCACTATCCTCTTCAACATCCCCTTCGGCGCCATCCAGATTTTCGCCATTATGGGCAGCGGTTGGCTCGCAACCCGCATCAAGAAGAAGGGTGTTGTCATCGCCATGCTTGCGGTGCCTCCGTCCATCGGTTCCATCCTCATGCTCACTATCCCTCGTGACCAAAAGGGCGTCTTGCTATTCGGCTACTACCTCGTCTCCTTCCTCGCGGCCATCACGCCCATCATCTTCACGTGGCAGGTGCAGAACACCGCTGGTGACACCAAGAAGAAGACGACTTCGGCCATGGTCTTCATCGGAATGTGCGTCGGTAACGTCGTCGGGCCCTTGTTGTACTCGGTTGATGATGCGCCGCTTTACCGCCCTGGCTTGATCTCGAACCTGGTCATGTTTGTGCTTGTCGGCGTCATGGGACTGTGAGTAACTCCCTCTTACCTTATGGGCTGAAGAATAACTGACCTCCTTGCTTTATAGGTTGATTCCCTTGTACCTCAAGTTCCTCAACAGCAAGCACGCCAAGCGCCGCGAGGAGCTCGGCAAGAGCGCCCAAATCATTGACGAGTCTATGCTGCGTAACAAAGAGGCGGAGAACAGTAAGGCGGTTGAGATCGAGGGAGACACGAGCGGCCACCAGCACAGGGCCATCGAGGAGGATCATGGTCTGCAAGATATGACGGACCTCAAGAACGAGGACTTCATCTATGTGTATTGATTCCGTTGTCCGAAACGCCAACCTCTTTCTGTAAACCCTATGTTGTCAACCACTCTCCCATAAGCTCATGATTTAATGAGATGATCACTCCTACGGATTTCGTTGACTGATATCGTCGTTGTATTGACCTTGCGTGTTGCAAAGTACTGGGCGGATTCTTCCAATTCATCGAGTGTCGCTCTGGTGGACCGAGACCTTGAGTCAAGACCACATTTGTCTGCGTCGCAATTGGTCTTCCTTGAAAAGAAACAGTTGCGATGCATACCATTAAGCCAGGCTAGCGGTCCTTGACTCAACATCTCCGGGGAAAACGGAAGCTAAAGCTCTTTAAAGACGTGCGGGTCAATCCTAGAATACATCCAAGTTGCCACACGAGAGCCTCGCTGCAACCAAAAATTTCCTTGGGAGATTGTCGCGGTTAGTGAAAGCAGACCACGTCCGGATGCATGAGGGTTGAGATGTGTATGTGTATGTGTCTACCTATGGAAGAATCTACCTGAACAGGGGAGCGCGGAACGAACACTTCAAGGGACATGTGTACCCGCTCCGATGTAGGTGGGGCCGTGTGGGGCGCGGCGCGGGGCTGACCCTGCGGGACCTATCCCGTAGACACAAATCCTTCTCAAACAAGTCCCTAATACTTTCACGTCTACTTTCTTCATGCCTCCATAAAAACGCTCGCTCAGTTTCCGCGAGTTTATGTCTGCTCTTCAAATGTCGAAAACACGTGAGCCCATACTTCCGCCGTATCATCCTCCAGTCATTCGCCGGGTACCGAGTGCAGATGAGGGTATGGTGGGTGGTCTCGAGTGGCTGGAACGCTACGCGTGGCAAGGATGACTCAGCTGTGGCGCCGATGTAAGTGAAAAAGATACAGTCTTGATCGCACTGTGTAGGAAGCGGCTGGTGCGCGCAGTGCTCACAGAAATCCGAGCATCTTCAAAGCATTATGTGGTGGAGGAGGCATAAACGTACGCTTTCGAAAAGACCACGATCTTGCTCGTTTCTGATAGATGGCCTTTGGGCGAGATGGACCCAGGTTAAGTGCTGTTACGCCATCCGTCTGTTGGCGGCACAGTGCGGCACGTTCTTGATGTCCTAGTGATCCCTTGGCTGCTGGAGGTACACGCTGTAGTCCCGATTGGCTAGTGTTGATGCCAGAGGTCATAAGTTGCGATTGATTTGAAGACTGCGGCGCGCCCCGGCTCGCAGTTAGTGTACCGTAGCCAGATGACTCGTTTCGCTGTTTATCAGCAGGCGAGTCCAGTTTGCGTCGACTGACTGGACTAGCCAAGTCGCGACTAGGCTCGTCCATGGTCGCTTCTTGCTGTGTCTCTAAGTCATGGATTTCTGTGGATCTGAGCCCCGTCTTTCTTGCCTTGCAGGTCATCCAAAGTGTGGCCGATGCCAAGGCTAAGCCCAAATTCCCGATGACTATTGTGCTAGCGGTGTTGACGGCATCCCAGGCGGGACCTCGAGGAGTGTTTTCGAAAGGGACTGGCGATGATGACTTGCCGGCACAAACGGATGCAAACTAGGGAAAACAGACGTTCAAGTTGAGACCCGGAGCGATTACGGATCTGGATTGAGCGAAACATGGATTGCTAGGATAGTTAAGGCATCCTGGGATATTGGTATCATTCAGGGAGCAGGCTGTTTTTAATACCTAGGATGAGGCCCCGGTTTTGGGGATCAGCTGGAATCAGATTCGGGCTAACTAGAATTCAAAAAAGTAACAATAGACCTACCGAAACATGGCATAAGGTAGCCCACCTCCAAAATCACCCACTAATATTGCTGCCGCTCCATTTTTCTTTTTCTTTTTTTTTTTTTTTTCCAACAGCACCGAGATAGAAAAACAGCTCTGTCAATGTCGGCTTGGCCACTCACCCAACTGACTCGAAGATACAAGAACAGAGCAGCTTCATCACTGCAATGTCCAGACTCTGGCGCGAAATCGCTCGCTTCAAGCTTCGTCTACACAGCCCCTCCTCCTCTGGGATAGTTAGCGAACCTCGTCAGTGTATCCAAACACGATCCGATGGACCTTTTCAGGCAGGCGGCCGACCGAGGGTTCGGGACTATGCTGTCAATGAAGCACAGTCGACAAGGACGTTTATGGTGACGTAGCAGGGTCCAACCCATACTCGACGAGAGATAGGCGCAAGCATGGTGATGCGCACGGGCCTCCCCTCAGCATCTTCCAGGTTTTTAGTCACTAAAGTCCAGACATCAAGGCTACAGTTCTTGCACTTCATGTACGACTTCTTTTCCACTATTCGAACCGCTCAAAGGCTTGCTCGTTTTCTCAAAGGAAACAAAAGTCAGTCGCTCCACCCAGTGTATCTTTCCCATGAACTCCGCGCGTCGATCATCAAGACCGAATGCCGTAATGAAACGAATTCAAATAAAATTACCCTCCAACGATCGCGATGTAACCGCATCATGACCTTGTAACACCCCACTTCTCGCCGAGCCTCCAGCTCTCGGTCGAACGACAACTATCAGGGCCCTATTACCGGGTCATCTGAACGACGAACGACGACGCTTGGTCGACGTACTGCTGCTTCTGGAAGTAGCCCAGATGGACGGTCAGGTTCTGGCCCGAGGCACAGAAAAGATCCGTCTCGTCGCAGAAGGAGACGACTTTGTTGAGCAGGTCGTTGCAGGCGGTGAAATCCTGACGAGGGAAGATCTGGAGATCGTTAGCTGGCTGGATCATAGCGGCCGCTGGCGAAAGAACACATACGCCATTCTTCTTGGCAGTTCCCTTCTGGAAGGGCTGAGTCGCGATGCTCGTCGGGTCGCCGAACAGCACG
This sequence comes from Colletotrichum sansevieriae, assembly GCA_026260285.1. Lineage (NCBI taxonomy): Eukaryota > Fungi > Ascomycota > Sordariomycetes > Glomerellales > Glomerellaceae > Colletotrichum > Colletotrichum sansevieriae. The sequence goes on along the minus strand of JAOQIF010000210.1, from coordinate 92,386 downwards.
ATGGCAGCAATCTTGTTGCCAATCATGGGAGCCTGGGCCTGCGTGGCGTTGAAGTTGGGTCCGTCGCTCGTTCCGCAGAGAGTATCCAGTGAAACTTGAGCGCCCTGCGACACGTCAGGTCCCCTATTTCTACGGCACCTTCAGCGAGATCAACGTACCTGAGAGTATCCCATCAAGACGAGTTTGCTGTTGGGGCATGCCTGGGCTTGCTGGTTCAGGAGGTTCGTCATGTTCGTCACGCCTGCTGAGACGGAAGGCGGGTACGGTTCCAGCTGAGCGGGATACACCAAGGGCGTCACGACTGAACCCGGAATCTGCATCGCCGACTTGTTGGCGATGTTACCAAGCAGACCGACGCCCTGGGCCTCGAGACTACCACGGGCCACGATGATTTGCACGGGAGCGCATGGTGCTGCCGGCGCCATCTGGGGCAGGGCGAGCGCGAGAGGCACAAGGCTCGCGAGTGCCGAGAGGCTCATTTGGTGCTGCATCTTTGCTGGGGATTGAACGAGAGGAAGACAGACGTCCGTGTGCTCTCGGGGGTTGAGATGGAAAACCTGGCGATGATATGAAGGATGGCCGAGCTAAGAACGCATATGTGGTCCTTGGGGGTCTCGACGGCCTTCTTGTATTGAACCATCCGGACCCAGGGACGACATCCATGACACAGCCGCGGCATCTGTGGTTCTCGCCCCATGTGGGTGGTGTGCGAGAGCGAGGCAGATTGGCAGCACACACTTTTCCGCGCGGCATCATTGATATCACAGGAGGCTCCGCACCAGGGAAACGTCAGGGTCTCATGCTGTTGGTTTTGGAATCCGGCGTCCCGTCTTCTACCCAATCTTCTCTCGCCATTTCCGGCACTGACAGTGCTGTCAAGTGGCCCGAGCTCCGAGTTTCTCGCAAAGCGCGACTTTGCCCAAACTTGGGGACATCTGCAACCTTTGCCTAATCAGGCAATGCGAGAGAGCTGAGAAACCCCCCCCTTCCAGACGTCGACTTGACGGGGCGGACAGTGCCATTGCTGCCGCGAACCCGGAAACACCACCGAGATGGGATGAAACCACTGCACTCTTACCACGCCACACGAACGTTCGTTTACAAATGGCAGAACGCAGGTGGGAGCCCGACGAATACTTTTTTTCCAAACACTCCCAACCAATAGGGCTGGGCCTTGTCCTCATGCGTAGTCTGGAGACGCCCAAACCCTCCTCCCCGCGAACCAGGTAGCCTTGATCTCACCATTCAACAAGCCTCGAGGCGACCACTCCATATCTGCAACCACAAAGTCAGCCATCTTCCCGACCTGTAGACTGCCGATCCGATCTTCTGCAAAGACGCTCTTGGCCGTCCCGAATGCGCCAGCCGTGATGGCCTCGCAGATGCCCAATTTGAAATGTTCGTTCACGACGACATCGTAGCCCGGGTCTCTGGCCGACCGCCTCGTCGTCGCCACATAGGCGTTTTGCAGCGGCGCCCAGGGCGCCGTGGGACCGTCGGATCCGAGTGCGAGCAGAGCGCCGTGGTCGGCGAATTCGCGGTACGCAAACGCGCGCTCGCAGCGGTGGGTGCCTATCAGCCTAGGCCAGGCCTTGAGGATCGCGGGGTCTGCGTGGACTGGCTGGACCGAGGCGGTCAGTCCCAGCTCACCGAGCCGTCGCGCGTCTTCAGGAGATGACATCTCAATGTGTTCCAGGCGGTGGCGGCGGCCCGGGGTCGCGTGCTTCTCGAGCGCGTCGACCGCCATCTTGATTGCCGCATCGCCTATCGCGTGCAGCGCGATCTGCAGCCCGGCCGAGTCCGCCCTCTTCACGACGGGGCCGAGGTCTTCAGCGTTCCAGAAGGGAGGAGGCGCGCCGGCTATGGCGTAGGGCTCGGATAGGTAGGCTGTGCATGCGTCAATGATGCCGTCCGTGATGATCTTGATACCGACGATGCGCAGGTCTGGGGAGGTATCCTTGTTGAGCTCTCTGTGAAGTTCAATCGCCCTGTCCACCTGCTTGAACCTCTCTTCTTCCGTCTCCGACGGCTTGATGAGCCAGTATGCGTGAATCCTCATCGACAGGTCGGGTTTCTCTGCTCGTAGCGTGCATACTGCATCCCAAGCAGGCTCGTCCATCGCCATTTCGATGAGTCCTGTGTAGCCCGAGGCATTATACGACTCCACTGCCGCCTTGATGGCCTCAATCTTGTCCCGCTTTGGCGCGACTTGCGCAAGATGAGGCCAGACCTGCGTCAGCACCGCAGCCTCGCTTAATAACCCCGTCGCCTTCCCCTCTGCGTCGCGATGAATCTTCCCACCGACAGGGTCCTTCATGTCTTCGATCCCAAGCTCTTTTACAGCCGCCGTATTGCACCACGTGGAATGCAGGTCCTTGGTGTCGATGAAAATAGGCCTGGGATCGAGGTCGTCCAGCATACCCCGGTCCACCCCGCCAGGCGTGACGTGCTGCGTCCACAGCTTGCACATGATCCTGGGAAGATCCGGGTTCATGGCCGCGAAAGCCTTGATGGCGGCGCGAATCTCGTCCAGGGAGTTGCAGTCCTCGAGCGACAACTTGCGCAGCCCTTGGCCGAGGAGAAGAAGGTGCATGTGGCCGTCGATGAAGCCCGGCAGAATCGTGCGTCCCTTGAGATCGTGGGTTATGGGATTTGAGGATGCGTGTTTGGAGATGAGGTCTGCAGCGTCGCCGATGTCTCTGATCGCGCCGTCCGCGACAAACATGCTCTCGGCGAAGGACGGCTGGGTGTCCAGGCCGACGTTGCCATTGTGGAGGAAAATGCGCCCGTTGACGAAGAGTTCTCCCGCGCTTGCCATGGCTGTTTCGTAATGCGCTATTTACCGGCGAAGCAGGACCATGAGATGCTGTGAGAATAATCGATAAAGGGCCGGAAGGTGCCGGAGATGTAGCACAGTACCTTATGATCTGCAAAAGTATAGTGAGTGAGCTTGGAGATGAGGTGATGTGGTCTGAGGGGATAACATCGGCTTTAATGGGGCGAGGGGCAGGGGCGAGGGCAGGAACGACTCACGGGTGCGACTGCAGAACCGGAACCGCGGGGTTTAAAGTGGGATGGGAAAGGGCCGCTGGTTGATCTGATAAGATTGGATCTGGCCAGCCCTGTTTCGGCGCCGTTTTCGGATGCCGACCCTTAATCTCGGTGTTTCGGTGAGGGCAGATTCGACACCGAGAAAGCCGGTGAGGTGGGATCTCGGTGAGAGGGATGGTGAGCTGTTTCAGCTCCGATTGGAGGGTTCTGACTAGACGATTGACGATGTTGGTGAGTCCTGCAGCCGGATGGTTCGCTCTTTCCTGCTTTCTCTTGGGCTTGGTTGTGTTTCTTAGGAACAGAACAAGTTGCGAGACAAATGAGCCATCCTCGATTAGTACCGAAGACTCTGGCAGGAACATAGAACTTTTCTCATACATGACGCATCCTGCTTGTACCTTCCAAATTGATTTCTACCGCATTCTGAAAAAGTCCTTTGCATCGCCTTCCTTTGTTGACTACAACATCTCTCTTTATCTTACCTTAAGAAGTCTTCGTCACATCACGCAAGATCAACTCAGCCTGAAGGCGTTACTTCCTCTAAGACGCCGTCGGATTCTCCACTTGATCTCTCTCCCGATCTGTAGGCAGCTATTTAACCCTGCATCGGAACCATCCCTCCTCCCCATTCACCTCACAACCCAACCCCATGCCCATGGTATTTCTATGAGGTAACGCCGAACACACGCGAGAGATTCTCCACACGTCACAATCATCCAGAAAGCATCCCCAAAGATTTCGCATTCTATCGAACAGCACTTACCCGTCCTTGCTTGTCAGAAAATTCCGGCCCTCACCTGCCTTGAAAGTTCGGGATCATACACCACGGAACGCTATTTCTTCAATTTACAACTTCACCATACTCGACGATCTCCATCTTACTTTCCAAAAATGGGAAACAAATCTAGCGCCACAAATATGGATTTCGTCAAGAAAGAGCCCAATTGCAACAGCTGCGACTCTGCCGTCCAAGCCAGGAACATGGCAAAGGCCAACATGGTATTCTCGGTCCTGCAAAGGCTAAAGTCTGAGACAAGGCCACGAGTATGGGAGAAGTATGTCGCAAGGGTGCTTCCCATTCTCGACAAGCTTGAGCCAGTTTGCGCTGAAATGGCAAATTCCCCAAAGCTCAGCCCAGAAATGAAGAACGGTGCATGGCACTGGGTTCAGCTAATTGCCAATGTGCGAGAACGCGCGACACGAGCGAACAAGATCATCATTGGGGTCTTTGGAAACACAGGCGACGGAAAGTCCTCGACCATCAACTCGCTGCTGGGAGAGTCAAGGCAAGTATCGATTGGCGCGTAACGATTTGAGCTGAAGCTAACACTTGAAAGCTTGCTCCCTACAAATTGCATGCGTGCTTGCACAGCTTGTGTTACTGAAATCTCATACAATGACGACGGGGACATGGCCAATCCGTACCGAGCAGAGATTGATTTCGTTTCGCCTGACGTATGGCTTCACGACATAGAGGAATTTCTGAGGGAAATCGAGGCCAGAAAGGACGGCGACATCGATTGGGATGACGACGAGCCCGACAGCGATGCCGCCAAAGCTGTCGCAAAGGCCAAGGCTGTCTATGCCAACATGGATGACGAAGTCTTACTTCTAAGCTCTGCCGCTGAGCTAATACGACACCCAAACGTTCACGAAGTCCTTGGCACGACTCAAGTATTCAAGGCGAAGACCGCAGATGAACTTCATGATTCGATCGAGCCGTACGTCGACTCCTGTGACAAAGACGCTGAGGATTCGGTCGCTTTCTGGCCCATGGTCAAGGCCGTAAGAATCTTCACCAGAGCCAAAGCCCTTTGCAATGGTGTGACAATCGTGGACCTCGTAAGATCACTCAGAAATCATCCAATTTCATGGTAGAGCTAACATCGGTATTTAAGCCCGGCCTTCAAGACTCGGATGCAGCCAGGTCTGCTGTTGCAGGCGACTACATGAAATCATGTGCGGGCATCTGGATCGTCGCCCCGATTCACAGAGCAGTCGACAACAAGACCGCCAAAGACCTCATGAGCGACTCTTTCAAACGACAGTTGAATCTCGACGAGTCCTTCTCCGCTGTCACCTTCATTTGCTCCAAGACTGACCAACTGAAGACTCAAGATGCGGTGAAGAATTTCGGCAAGAAGCTGTCTCCTGATACTGTTGAGTCCTGGAATCAGTACAAACGCTGCACTCAGCGCATCAAAGCATTAGAGATAAAGAAGAACAAGGCTCGGTGGACACAGACGGAAGCCCGAAAGAACAAAGAAGCGGACGATCTTGACAGATCGAAGCAAAACGACCTCGATGACCTCGACGAAGAGCCACCCAAGAAGAAATTCAAGACCAACGAGGACGAACTTAAGTCAAGGGAGCTAGAGAAGCTAAAACACGAGAAAGACAACCTTCACGAGAGGGTTCAAGCGGATTGCATCCAACTTAGAAACGAGCTTTCGCGTGAGACCTTGAAGAGCCTTTTCTCTCGTGTTGTCAAGGAGTATAAACAATTCCCAAACAGATTTTGACGATCTTAGCTAACGCGGAACAGGGCTCGTCAGCAAACTGCAGCTAAGAAGAACGGAGAGAATACCGAGAGCAATACAAGTCAACCCAACTACCTCGACGAAGAAGAGATTTCTGATAACCTCCCGGTGTTCTGCATCAGTAGTTATGCTTTTCAAGCTTTGGAGGGCCTTAGCGACGAGGACAGCAACTCGGCAATAGGTTTCTTTAACGCGGAGGACACGGAAGTCCCCCAGTTACAACAGCATGCACAAAAGTTAACCGAAGAGCTTCGCATTGCGAAGAACAAAGAAGTTTTAACAGGCGTTTGCCGCCTGTTGAACTCAGTCGCCCTCTGGATCCAAAACACACCCGACTTCGCTGCGTCAATGGACGCAGAGACACTAAACTCGTTGCTGACGAAGCTTGAGGAGGTATTGACCCCGTTTTGTATTCACCCAGCCAGTTACTAATGACGAAAGGGAATGTTGGATCAGACAGCCGAGTGCCTGAGTGGCCTCCAAAAGACCATGGAGATCGATCTTTACAACAAGATGGAGACTTTGGCATCCGCCGCCGCGGAGGAAGCTGTCGACACTGCTGACGGCTGGTGCGCTCCTGCTTCGAAAGGCGGTCTATACCACTCAACTCTAAAGGCGACCTTCGCTCGCAATGGCGTATGGAAGAATCGTAACTTCAACGAGGAGCTGCTGGAGGCATTTTCGTCTGACATCGTGGACCATTGGGTTCAAACCTTCCGAATGGAAGTTCCTTTGCACCTTGATGATTTTCTCGGCGAAACTCGGCCGATGCTCCAGGCGTTCCACAATGACATCTTGCGCCATATTGGAGATGATGAGAACGAAGAGCTCCACGTTACCGCACAGCTTCGACAGCAGGTCAAACTGCACGACCAAACCATCAGACGTCTCATTGCTGAAAGCAAAGCCAACATCAACGAGGCCCAGAAAACGGCGAGCCGTGAGCCGCTGCGAGTCATCTTGAGCCACATGATTCCCGGATACGACCAATGCAAAATTCAAAGGGGTAAGAGCTCCTCGTCCCGAGTATATGAAATTTTGACCGCAAGCTTACAGGGTTCCGTCAATAGGCACAGGGTCTGTGAAGCGCATGAAAAACGAGATCACGGAACACATTGATAAGTGCAAAGACAAGATGTTCTCGAATGCCGTCAACGGATCTAAGAGCATTCTGAGGGCCAGCTTGGATGTTTTCAGCGAGAAGCTCAGAGAAGAGGTCAAAAACATTATCCAGACCATGAGAAATGACTACACTGTGGCTCTTGTCGAACGAGAGCAGTCGGCGCGCCGCGAAGAGGCCATATTCAAGGAGTCTATGAAGATTGTTCTGCAGAGCGCGGAGCCTTTGGTTAAGTAGTTGACCGGATTCAGGGCGAAAGAATACTGCGGGTCATTTTTTTTGGGGGGGGGGCACAAGAGCAATAGATAAGTTAGTAGCATTTGATATTCTAAATGGCAATTCATTTTAGATCATCGTAACGGAGCGAGTGACACATTCTTTGAGGAATCGGGGCCGCAAGTCTTTCGAGTTGAACTATTTAATCTATCTGGGCTGTTTGTCCAAACTCCGATTTCTCTATGGGTGGCCGGATGCATCATGCGGCCGCGTCTTGACTCTAACAACCACTGGCTCGGGCAAGGGTGGCCCAGATAGTATTGCCAAAGAAATGTTGTTATGATCGGACCTCAGCTAACGATGGTCCCGGCAGACTGGCTGAGTCCACTCTGAGCGTAATCCACGATATTATTCTCGCATTGTTGGCGCGTCTCTGTCACATAATGACGCTGTGTATAGGGGCCAGAAGGCGCGATTTGCTGCCAATGCCCAGGATTGTCACAGGCTTCTTCAGCCCCTTGAAGATTCCATGATCGGGATCAACTCGAGGAGGGCCCTTTCCGGCAAATAGTGGAAAATAAATGAGGTTCTGACGGGGTATCCTTTACTCCATAGACTGCCGTTCACCGCCAAAAACTTATCTCCATAAAGCTATCCAGTTTTACCCCAAATTTGATACTTTGACGTAATCAGATAAAGCATTTCAGCTTCTTCCACATGCACACACTCACTGGCGTTGAGTGACAATCGATGGGATAGGGTGAGAACTCGCAAAGTCACGAGCCTCTTGACGCGATTGCTTCAGAGGCCAGTCGTGTCCGCTGAGAACCTGTTCCTAAATAGGAAGAGGAAAAAGGAAATTCGCTTGAGAGGCAAGGCATGAAAATTGGTCATAGGACAAAGACCACGTTATGAGGTATTGAAATCCGTCTGTTCGACCACTGTCAAATTCAAAAGTTTTGGATTGGCCTCTACCACGCTGACTTGCACTAGCGACTTGAGTGTTTATATCGCAACTCATCTTCATGAGACTTGAGATCAATTTACTCATGATAAGGCTTTTTCAAAACTGCCTTCCCAGTGCGGGTCTACTCAAGCGGTCTTGCCCTTGTCCATGAATCCAATCCCCACAATCAACGACACCCTGGAATTTGAGTAGTTATATTTGAGTTCGGAGTTACGCCGCAGCCCCTTCGCAAAAAGACTACAACAAGAGTAGTTATGTTTATTTCCATGTCAATCTTGACTGGTGCTGTGAGGAAACGAATAGCTCTAAAGGATATTCTAAGTGTGAGAGGGGAAGACGCAGCTAGTTTCAAAGCTGGCTGCCATACAAATGTGGCACAAGTATTAGCGCCGACATTTTGGTGCCAAAGTACTTCCTTCCGCGTTTAAAGAGGGGTGTCTGAACGAAATTTAGTCACATTTCATGGCATAAGCGGAAGCCTTCCCTCATCTGTGGCTTACACTGCGAGTAATTCTTTGGCTGCTATTCCTCGTAGCTCAGCCCCTACGGCAGGCCCATCTCGTTCAGACGAAAATGGGCCGTCGACGCTATAAAATTGCTTGAGTGCTTCATGTGATGTGGGTCACGAAGAAGCAGAGAAAATTCACTTGCCAGATTCATGATGATGTGGCTGAGAGCTGGTTGTAGACTCGTTTCATGCTTCATGTTATTCGATCGCGGCATGTAATGCTTGATCTACGTACTCTCCCTCACAAACCGTGGCCCACTGTCATCAATTTGGAGTCGAAGCCTGAGTTCCTGCGCCATTGCCTTCAACTCTCCATCACCCATATTCTGCCAGTCCTTCAAATGCTCACGACTGTCTGGGTCAAGCCTGAGAAGCAGCGTGGCTAGCGGACTAGTTCGCCATGCCTTAATGTTCGCCCGGCGGGTTTTGACCACGACACCGATGAAGAGCGCCAGTCCGAGAACCCAGACGGCAATGGGTGCTGAGACGTACTGCCATTGTGCCGCGCAGATCTGCTCGGCCTCTTTGGTGGTGCCATTCAAAATCGCATCCTGATTGTCGTCCTTCTGCCACGCCCAAAGCCTGAACGAATTTGTGAGCCCTGCGGCGATCTTGTTCATGCCACATGGAACGCCCTCTTGTGATGTCCCCTCGCCCTCGCAGTAGAACTCTGTCCAAGTGTGATTCAGGGTATGCTCGTGGATCTTCTTCACGGCGGGGCCGATAGCCTTGACGCTGTATTCGGTGGAGCCGATCGTGCTCCACACGTAACCGGACAAAGCAGTTTCCAAATAGCTTCTCATGTCTTTGTATGTGCTCTGCAAAATGGTTGGAGCGGTGTAAGCAGCTTTCTGTTGCGGGGAAAATTCTTTTGAGCTGGGATCTGGGAAATCAATGGTAACGTGGCCGCTCTCGGCTACTGTGTAGTTTTCCCAGGTCTCGAGGATATTCAAAAGGGGGCGAACAGCATCAGTCGTAGGAAGGTCAGACTTTCCGATTGTGTCGTCGATTTGTCGAGTCAGGGTAAGATTCTGCCTCTGAACACAGGGAATGATTGCGCATTCGTGGGCAACCACGGGCGAGTCTTGCGTAATCATGAATGGTTTCGACGTGTTCGAGAGGTAGTCTCCATATGGAAGTCCCAGGATGGACTGAATAATAGCCAGCGGTGAAGTGTAGTTATACACAAGAGGGTTCGTCGTCGTGTTCATCACCATGGTGACTCTGTGGAAGTTGTCGTTTTGGCTGGCGAGATCGGTGCTGTTGAATGAAAATCCATTGGGCAAAACGACGTTGCATCCACCAGTGTCGCCGAAGCCGTCTTCGTTCGTGACGACTGGGGTACAGGTTCGACTGAGGAGATGGCTGACATCGGTGCAACGGCTGCAGGCCGCGATGGTGTAATAATCCTCCCAAACACACTCTCCGGTTTTGCATTTATGAGCAGGTGTTGCCCATTCTTCAGACGTATCCTTCACGGCTTGTTCGACGGAAAATTTGAGTGCGCTATCGGTCCCTGTGTCTCAGTCGTTAGTACCGGAAGTAATCGAAATCTTTGATGAGATGAGGATACACATACCAAAACCGCTCTCTGGTTCAAACATATACGTGAAAGAGTAGGATAGCAAGGCGTGATCGTCTGCCGGACGATACTGAATCGAAATGACCAGGAGGTTCTGTACGAATGGGCCGTAGGCTAGGGCCAACAGCGACGCCAGTCCCCCCAGAACTGCCAGGTGCCTTGGGAACGGCAGTTAGACGATGAGAAAAAACATCAAGTTTCCACGAGCTTACTTGAATCTGAGCTTCCAGATCAGTTGAGCGCTGCCAACCTTTCCTCGGGAAGCTGAATCGAAAACCTCCAGATCCGCTAGCTTGCGGTCCTGCTCCATGAACCAAAGGTACTTCAGCTGCCCGAGGCCTTTGGTCACGGGGATCATGGCACATGTTGAGCCAAGAACGGAGAGGATGGACAGTAGCGAGTTGATCGTCAGCCGGAAGGGTTTTGATCTGCCGGGAGCATAGGCCACCCAGTCTGGGACCTCTTTGGTGTCAAAGTGGTGAACAACTATGCAGATAGCGACGATTGCGAGTCCCGATATGAGGATTCCGGTAATCTCCCAAACATAGTACCAGGTACCGAAAAGAGAAACGACCGGTTCGAGAAAGGAGTTCTTCGGGGCTTGCTCAGCTTCTTGAGTTGAGGATGAAGAAGATTGCCCGTCTACGGGCCTTGGAATATTGTCTTTCTCAGAAGCCATGATCGTATGATATGACAAGAAACACAGAAGAAGGTGAGGATATGCTGCAACTGATGATCAAGCACGACACATCCACTACCGTCGTCATATTATAGCCCTGCTATCAGGGTAGAACGATTCATTGATGGACATGGATGCGCAGGCCGTGCATGCGAAGTGCCCTCGCCGGCAGAGAAGCTAAGCCATGCTAAGCTTTGGTCAAAGCCATTGTGTTCAGACAATGCCAGCATCAACAATTCTAGTCCTTTGACCAGAACGAGTCTCGACCCCTACCCATCACACTCAGACAATGAGATAGGGCGCTTCAGCCGCACCTTAGTACAACTTGAGTTCGCCACCTTGGGATCTACTGGCGACTACCACGTGCCGTCGCAAGCCACGGCTGGATTGAGGTGTCCTAGCTTATCCATGGTATGATAATTAGTTTTACGGTTGGGAGTCATGAAGAAGCCCTGAGACGACCGACAGCAAGCCATTGCTAATCTGGACCAACCTACTGGGAGTTTGTCTACGCGGCGAGCGCATTTCAGGGTCCCCTTTTCGTGAGATGCTGTCAACGCACATCTGCACCACGGACTGAGCGACGACGTCGACCGGCCCAGCCACTTGAGTAGCTCAAAGTTAATTACCTGAAATGGATTCGGCCAAGCTAGTGGCAAGACACGCAGTTGAAACCCCGCGTAGATGTGGATGACTCTACGTGATGATGTTATATCTTCAAGCCTGGGCAATTTGATTTAACTTTTCCGCGGCATCATCATCTTCGTTATCGTCTTCTCGCCAAAATGGCACGTTCTAGCATGACCATAGACGTCGAAAAAGTCGCAGCACCTTCTTCTGCCGACGCCAGAGTCAGAGGTACATCCATCTCTGACCCGTCAGCCAAAACCTCCATCGACAACATTCGCCCTGGTGCTGTTCAGAGCAGCAAGTTCAGCATCAATGAGAAAGAAGTGGCTGGTTTGGATGGCAATGCAGGAACACGGGAGAGCCTGGGCTGCATGTACGAGAGAATATGGAGCTTCAAGGCCCTTCTTCGTTGGGCGAGGCATTTTGTCCCGGTAGCCGCGTTGTTAGCCATCCCTGTCGCCCTCCTCTCGACCGTCTACGCAGACCGACGAGCCGATGGTGTTCGGCTCCTGGGCCTTTTTGTCTGGCTGGAAGTTGTATGGGAAAGCCTGTGGATCTCGAAACTGATCGCTATGCTCATGCCGACGGCGTATGTCTTCGTCTGCGGCATCGTCAACTCCGGCACTCGGAAGTATCACCCTGTCGTCCGAGGTATCGAGACGTCCATCTCACTCGTCTTCTGGACCATAATTGCCTATGCGACCGTAGTGCCGGTCTGCACGGCCTTCGACTATGGCATCACGACTCCGCACTGGGTGTTGACCTTACAAAAGGTCGCGTTGGCCTCCATTGCTGTCGCCGCAATGGTCTTGGTCCAACGTTTCATCATCCAGCTCATCAATATCACCTACTCGGCCACGCAATTCACAACACGCATCGCCGAGTCCAAGCGTCAGATTGCCATGCTCGACACACTTTATGCGTCTTCGACGCGCATGTACCCCCCTTTTTGCGACCGCTTCGCCCAGGAAGACTACACTATCATCACCGGCGAGATCGAGCAGAAGGACAGTTCACCGAGCAAGCTATTGGCCAATATGCGAATGGCTGGACGCGAGGTAGCCCAGGCGTTCGGCCAGATGACGGCCGACATCTCTGGCAACAACTCCTTTTTCAACATACAAACTGCCCACACAATTGTCACAGAAGCATTGGAAGCCACGACGTCGTCAGAAGCCTTGGGCCGACGCATCTGGAAATCATTTGCCGCGGAGGAAGGACACGACCTAACACTTCAAGACCTTCAGAGTGCGTTTCCAGCTGATAAGTCCCGGGACGTCGAAGAGCTTTTCGGCATACTCGACGTCGACCAGAACGGAGACGTCAGCTTGGAGGAAATGTTATCGACCGTCGTCCGCATCGGTCAAGAGCGCATTGCCATCTGGAAAAGCACACACGACATTAAGTCAGCAGTCCTTGTCCTCGATCGCTTTCTCCAGGTGGTCATTCTCGTCGGTACAGGCCTCATTTACGCCGCCTTTTTCAGCAACTCCTTCTCCAGTTACCTCGCCACGATTGGCACGCAGCTCGCAGCTGTCTCGTTCGCCATATCTGGCACTGTTCAGGAGTTCTTGGGCTCTTGCATCTTCATCTTCGTGAAGCACCCTTTTGATGTTGGCGACCGCGTCATGATCGACCATCACGAGATGGCTGTAGAGAAGATTTCTCTTCTTTACTCTGTTTTCCGCAAGGTCGATTCCAACAAAACAACTCAAGTGCCCAACATCAATCTGAACAGTATGTGGGTAGACAATATCTCACGTAGTGGGGCAATGCGTGAACGCATCACCCTCCAGATCGCGGCCGACACTAGCTTCGATGACATCGAGAGACTGAGAAAGACAGTCCGAGACGAAGTTAGAGCACCTGAAACCCGGCGTGATTTCCGAGACGATGTTGACGTCGAGCTTATGGCCATCGGTGACATGAGCAAGCTCGAGATGTACGTCGAGGCTGAACACAAGGTACGTCCAAGTCCACAGATCGAATCACCGCACCGGGACTAATCATAACGATAGTCGAACTGGAACAACGAGCATATTCGTCGGAACAAGCTTATGACCGCAGTTGTCTCCTCTTTGCGTGCTGTTGGCATCAGTGGGCCCGGTGGAGGTGCTGCAGCGCTAGGTGATCCAGCTAGGCCGACGTACCAGGTCGTTGTAAGCGAGGCGACAGCTGCGGCGGCAGCAAAAAAGTTCCAAGATGACAAGAAAGAGTTGAGGAACTTATCAGCAGTATCCTCCGCCGTAGATAATGGACCCGGTGCCTTTTTGGGAGCGGTGAGACGGAAGTAGGAGCCTTGCAAAGCTGGTCTGTCGAGTAATATGATGATCCAATATAAACTAAGGATCGAAAAGAAGCTTCATTTGTGGTGTCTTAAACGCATGTCAGCTACCATGTTGCTTCAATTCTCAGCTGGAAAAAAACCAGCTGCATTCCGAAGGTATTCCGAGCCACAAGGTACAAAGATGGCAACCTTTCCAGCTTGTCTCTCTTTACTTCCCCCCTTATCAACACTAGCTCCATCGCTTCTCTTTGCAGGGGTTGGGCAAGCCAAAACCCTCTTGTCGTCGGGGAACTCTCCTGCTGACGGACCTCTGGGCCGGAAACCTATACTCAACAACAAATGGAGAACTCGCCAAAAGTCGCTCATCGTACCCCGCGGGTTACCTGACAATCTAGCAGAAGCCCCTGTAGAGAAGCAACCGTCCCCGCACACCTACCCCCAGACTCAACTAGGCCGCGTTCGGCAGGTGATCAACCAAGTTCTATCAACGCCGCAAGAATTCACAGTTATCCCTGCCAAGCCAGCTTCGCGCAATGAACTCCGCGAGTAAGGGACCAACCATGTCTTAATCCGCCTGCGGGGATCGACTTGCCATGAGTTACGCCGCAAGCACGATTGCGGATTCTATCACAGAATGCGGATAAGCACGGTACGAGATCCCGGTAATTGGACAATAGCCACCGAGTTGACATAAATACACTGTCATCAATCAATAGTGAGTTCTGGATGAGCCAGGTCTTATTCCATTAACAATCCAGCAGCCATGAGAGCCTCTCATACGTTACTTCTGCAAGTCCTCCCCTATTCCGGTGCGGTTTTTGGCTCATTAGCTGAAGATTGTGGCTCCTTGGCAAGCCGCTTAAACCTCCCTAACTCAACAATCCACGAAACGACCTTCATCTCAGCGGGAACAAACATCTCACTGCCGGAAAACGACCCAACATGCGCCATCCCATATCAAATCTCGGACGTTGACATCTGCCGCGTCGTATTCCTCACCACGACTGGGCCGACAAGCAATGTTTCCCTTGAGGCTTGGCTCCCTCTCGAGTGGAGCGGGCGCTTCTTAGGCACTGGAAATGGCGGTATGAACGGTTGCATCAAATATGGAGACCTCAATTACGGCGCATCGCATAAATTTGCAACGATTGGTACCAACAATGGTCATGACGGGATCTCAGGTGCACCGTTCTTGAACAACCCTGGAGTCATCGAGGACTACGCATACCGCGCCGTTCATCTCGAGGCCGAGCTTGGGAAGTCTATCGCTGAAGAGTTCTATGGCAGGAAACACACGAAGGCATACTACTTGGGCTGTTCGACTGGTGGCCGCCAAGGCTTCAAAGAAGCTCAGACTTTTCCGGAAGACTTTGACGGAATCGTTGCCGGCGCGCCAGCCTTTGACCTGATTTCGCTCATGTACTGGACTGGCCAGATGTTTGTCAAGACCGGGACGAACGAGACTTCGAGATTTCTCTCGCCTGCTCAGTGGGATCTGGTGTATACTGATGTCTTGAAGCAATGTGACGGCCTGGACGGACTTGAAGATGGTATCCTAGAGGACCCTAGTCTATGCCAATATCGACCGGAAGGCCTGATATGCTCCGAGGGCGGGACAGATTGTTTGAGTGGAGAGCAAGCAGCTACAGTTCGTGCAATCTTCTCTCCGGTGTATGGCCTGAACGGTCAGTTCATCTACCCCAGACTCCAACCAGGCTCGAACGCTACAGAAAGACTATTCAACGGACAACCTAACCAGTACCCGAGTGATTGGTGGCGATATGTTGTCTACAACGACACTAAGTGGGACCCAGCGACATTTGGACCTCAGGATTATGCTGTAGCCGCGGAACAAAACCCGTGGAATGTGGCGACATGGGAGGGTGATTTGTCCGGAGCGAGAGACCGCGGAGTCAAGATCTTGCACTACCATGGTCTGCAAGACGACGGAATCAGCAGTGACAACTCTGAGCGTTACTACGACTACGTATCGCGAACAATGAGTCTTTTATCGACAGAGCTTGACGAGTTTTATCGGTACTTCCGCATCTCTGGCATGGCTCATTGCCGCGGCGGCACAGGTGCAAGCATGATTGGTGGCAATCCGGAAACTTTCGCGTCTTACGATGCGGATGCGAACGTGCTAGCTGCTATCGTTCGATGGGTAGAGGAAGGGGTTGCGCCGGATTATATACTGGGCAGCAGATTGACAGCATCTGGCGACGTTGACTTGCAGAGAAGGCATTGTAAATATCCAGCTCGGAACGTTTTCATCGGTGAAGGTAACCCGGCAAACGCTGACAGCTGGCAGTGTGTATAGATGCGGGACTCAGATGCCTAAATGCCTGTACATAAAAACATACCCGCGCAAATGTGCACATGTGTTCTGCACCCCATTCTTGAAGGCGAATCAAAGTCTTCCTCCAACCCGAGATATCTAGGATGACTGTTGTAGTTGACTGGCAGATATGCTAGAAGATTTCCGGACTGTCTCAACGTTTGAAACAACCACTCGAATCTAGGATCTGGGTGAAGGCAACATGGAGGTTCCGCTCACACGTCATCTTTGACCTTGACACCACCGCTATCTGCAAAGACCCGAGTCTTCTGCAAACTTCTCTTGACCGGATGTGGGTCATTGAAGATGTCCTCGATCTCTTCCAGTGTGCGCTCCTTTGTCTCCACACAAGCCATATACATCAAGACTAGATGCACAAAGTGAAGTACAAGGAAGATAGTGTAGGTCTTCCAACCGATGTGCCTCAGCGACACAGACGTTCCATATGTGTTGATGAAAGAAGCAACTCCGGAGATGAAACCTTTCGCCCCCATTCCCTTAGCACGGATCTCGTTGTTAAGGATCTCTGAGGGGTAGAGAGCCTGCAAGGGAGTCCAGCAAAAAGACCAGAAGATCCCATAGAGAAAGATCATAGCGATGAATGAATAAGCCTGTGAAGTCGGGATGGTACCGTCCGCGCTTTGCTCTGCCCTCGCTGCAAGCACATTGATCGGGATATAGACGAGACCGGTGAGAAAGGTGCCCCACAGAAACAGTGGTCGACGACCGACTTTGTCAACGAAGAAGGATCCAAAGAGCCCGCCGATAAACGAGGTAACGGTATTCAGACCGTTCAGAAGAAGTTGTCGACGCGAATCTGTGATACCAATGCCTCTAACCATTTCCGGAAGGTAGTATCTAATGCAATCATCAGCTTCTGGTTTCCCATATCCTCATGCGTTGGAGTTCCTACGAAATGACGGCGCCGCCAATGAACTGGGCAAACACAGCAACCAGCATGACAAGCCACATGCGGTATCTGTTGGGACGGTTGTTGATAAGAATCTTATAGTTCCAGTTGTGATTGTTTATCTCCTGCTCTGCTTCTAGGGACTCCCGGATCTCGTCAATTTCAAGCCGGACGAGTGCGGAATCAGGGTTCTTGTTGCCGTGGTACTTCGTCAAAATGGCCGTGGCTCTTTCAGTCATACCTTGGGACCAAAGCCAGCGTGGGCTTTCCGGCAAGAACCAAGCTACCGAGACCACTATGGTAGCGGGAGTTAGCTGAACGATATATGGGATGCGCCAGGCCCAGTCGTTTGGGATGAAGTTGGTGCCATAGCAAGTCCATGCAGCGACTAACTCTTTTTAGTGTCCAAATACTTAGGTGTAGGACGATATAAACATACCGTTGGAGCCAATGTACCATCCTAAGACGTTGTACAGCCCGCCGGCCAGACCTCTCCAAGTTGGGTATGCGATCTCGACGAGAAACACCGGCGCTGAGGTGGCACACATTGGGGTGCCCAAGCCTACAATGAATCGACCGATGAAGAATTGAGGGAGCTGATAGCTGCTGGCTTGAAGGACAGACCCAAGGATGATGAATGTAGCCCCGGAAAACATGCAAGCACGACGTCCCCATCGATCCATAATGTAACCGCAAGCCAGGCTACCGACAATGTTTCCTACGGTGTAGATAGAGAACACGGCGCCGTTGAGCTCACCGGTGAGACCGATCTTGAAGCGGTCTTGGAAAGGATCCATGGCATCTAGACCAGTCTAGAGTTAGCAAAAGTTGCTGGCGCGTAAATAATCTTCCATATCCGCAGGCCGGGTGAGACTTGCTGAGATAGTTGTTAGTTTTTGGAGTTGAGATAAGACAAGAGTGTACGTTTGAACTGACCTGATTGCGCTCATGACAGAGCCATCATATCCATTCATCACCCCATCTAAAGTACATTCGTCAGGACAAAGCTTTTTTCAACTTTGAGAGGCTGTGGCCTTACTTAGGACGCAAAGACCCATCATTGCGTAAAGGGTGACCTGAGTTGCAGACTTGTAGTCGGGCTTATCCTTGGCAATGGCATCTGCGAGAGCAACGGACTGCACATTGACTTGCTTCACATGGCGATTGGTGAGATTGTCCGTTCTTTCTCCATCGACTGCTGATGTAGTCGCCTCGACGTACTGCTCTGTCGTTGGCGTGTGTTTCTCCATGGCTAGTATGACTTCGCAGACCTGTCGATGCAGAAGACTGAAAGATTGGAATTGGAAGATTCCCCGCAATCTTTGTATCCGCCACGACTTATATTCCTAACCACCGCCGAGACGGTGTTGCGGAGTTTTATCCAACATGATCGCCATTTTTGGAACGGTCGTAGCCAACAGAACTCAATCCGGAGGTGCCCAGACTCGACCCTGGTCGACCCCATACCCCGCATGCACCTCACCGCGTGCTCGGGGGCAAGATAGTCAGGTCTAGGCACCGCAAATGAAGGGAGCAAGGGAGCGCCGAGGCGGAAATGTGAATTCCCGATGTGAACTTGGACATCTAAGCATCAGTCGGCTGACGATAGACCATGCAACTCACCCTTGTCAGAAGGACGGCAATAGGGAAAGCGGCAACACAACCGAAGCAGTTTGCGTCGATTGGTTCCTTGTTTATCCCTTGTGATGATCTACCGAAATAGTTCCTTCTCCGAAACGCTCAGATGCATCCCACCCATACGGTAAAACAATTGGGATGCCAACATGACTTGGTGAGGTGGGTATGATAGCCGGAGAAGTTCGGTGCTCTGGCGTCAAGTTGGGAGCCCTCCAGATTTCTCGTGGAACTAGGATTTGTCATGGTCCCCAATGATGATATTCTAGCACGCCGATATCTCTCATATCTGATGACATGATACCAAACGCGACGATGTCCAGGTATTACAAGCAGTGATCTAAACAAAGGAAAGAAAAAAGGAAATTTGAACAATAAGACTTGAGTTGAATGTTGAACTGCCTGATCCCGTTCATGTATTGAATTCCGGTATCTGATGTCAAATATGGCGGCGTTCAGAGTTAAATCACAAATGCATCATTCCATCTCTTACCAAACCACAGAATTTGAGTTTATGGCTGGTGCTTGGTAGCTTGTAGCGGATTCAAGGAAGCCGGAAGGAATGAGCATTTGGATGTCAAAACTCGGAGTTCTGGCTATTAAGTATTCCATTGCCTCGAAATCTTTCACCGCTGTGGCTTGAACTGAAATGTCCTTGCAATCGATATTTGTACTACCACTGAAACACGACTATTTTGGCCGAGGACTGAAGGTTCTGTCCCTAGTGGATACTGACTCGTCACCTTTATCTTAAACCTCGCTACGTAGGAGCGAAATTGACAACGTGAATCGCTGCATAATTCGGATGAAAATTAGGGTGGTACTCGGTTGACAAAAGGCGGGGAACAAAATGCTGGCACGATAAATACTAGATTCGATGGATCGTCATGCACTAGTACCAGGGGTTCGTACTCCACAGGGCAAAGGTCAGCATGAGATGAACCCGTAAGGTGTCGCGTGGCATGAGAGTTGCTGTGAGCATCAAGATCGCAAAGGTGGTGGCAGGCGTGAGAAAGAGATGGAGTTCAAGAACTCAGCCCTGTTATATGGCTTGTTTCGGATTCACAAACTTTGCTTGAGACTTCGAGGCTTACATCTGGTGTGGGTATTATCAATCATTTGAGTCAGTGTCGGAAAGTTCCCAAAAGTCCATCCTCGTTGTGAGATCTATGCCATGCTCGCATAGCTATCAGAACGGCACATGCCAACTGTCAATATAACGTATCTGATCCAGATCTCATCTACCATCACCAGTCGTTACGCATATCCAATCACGAAATTCCAAATCTAGAATAGATCAAGATGCATTTTTCCTTCCTTGTCGCTGGACTCATCTCCGCCCTTACTGTTGGCACGGCCAACGCAGTCAAGTTGGATATGAGGCCCACCGCCCCCAACAAGGGCAGTGCCATGAACTCGGTGAATTGTTCTGAATATTCTTTACTTCTATAACAAGATTGACTTGGGAATTCTAGTGCAAAATTGCTAACGACTGCTGTCTTTCGACGAAAGGCCTTGCCAGCGCCAATCCAATGGCATCACTGAGAGTTGGCTTCAGTGCAACGTCGGTTTTGACATGTGCCCTGACTATGGTGTCTTATGGGCTGACTGTGTAAGTCGTACTTTGTCAAATCATTCCCTGCGACAACTGAACCTCCTCTAGGCCCCAGACTGCTCCTAACTGTCGACTAAGAAAGGCCGCGGATGCCCTTGAAAGTGAGAGAGCAATGTTAATAGTGGTGGGAAAGGGCTCTTAAGTTGTCATGGGATAACTCTACTTTTTAGAACATGAATCGAAGCATTTGACAGGTGCAATGTCAACAACTGGTATCATGAACAGTGTCTAATCCAGTGCATGTGTGGCCAAAATTGCTGATGGGATACGAGAATGTGACATATCCCAAACGTGGAATATCTCCCACGAGGACATCGATCTACCTCGAATTTGTATGGCCAAATGCACGTGCCAATGCTATGCGCCTAAGTAGAAGATTAATATTTCTAATATAAAAACGGCACGTATTCGTCAGCGGTATTAGTGGCATCACAATGGGACATACTTAGGTTGGACTAGGCCAGTAACACCCCGTCACCGCGGAGCCTGCCACAAGTCTGCGTGTGATTTAGACCGATCTGATGCAACAGCCATAGTCGAAAAGTGTTGTTTTACCTTCGAATACTTAACCCTTTGATTGTATTGCTTGCTCTCCAATTTTCTGCTGATTTCCTTCTCGTAAGTCTTTTGAATAAAGGGTCGAAGGTGAGACGATCAGAAAGAGTGTTCCATGTATTCCTTCAAGATTAAGAATAAGAATAGCACGATGCTCAAGATTTTCTCCATTGACATGACGAGATTGGCAGCTCATACGTTCGCAAGTAGATACTTGATGCCGTTCCATTGCTCAATTGCACTGGGTAGAATCTGCGCAGCGGGCAAGACAAAACCACCACCACCAGAGCCAGTAGGCCTGAGCTCGATCGTCCAAGCCACCTCGGCACCAGCCGCGCCAGTCAGATAATCAGGAGCACTGCCAGTTGTGGCATACAACGTAGAGCAACTCGGGCCGTACGTGAACCGCGTACCATATGCCTGAGCAATCGTGGTAGCAGTGTTACCAGCCAGTTTCATCTGCCGGGCGTGGTTGGCGGCGCGGGCGGAGCAGTCGTAACCATACGGCAACAGAATATACTGGCCGTAACTGTGCCAATCAATAAAGAGTTTGATTCCATTTTCGGCCGCTAGGCGGTCTGTGTAGGCCTTCAGAGCGACCATCTCCGGGGTATCGCCAGCAGCCAGGCCCTTGTAGGTTTCGGAACAAGGGTTAGTGGAGGCGCCTCCAGGAAGCTGCCAGTTGAAAGGCCAGTTCCTGAGAGATGTTAGCAAGCGGAATCGTATTAAAATCGGATTTGAGATGTCCATGTACCTATTGATGTCCGTACCGACGCAAGTGCTTCCAGATCTAGGCTGGCGATTCTTCCGCCAGAGACGATCGTTGGTTTGAGAGTAAGCGAAACCCTTACGCAGTTAGTCATGTTGCTACAGGCGCTGTGGAAAGGGTCTCCGTACATCCGGGTTGACGATAGGCAGGACATAAACATCATACTTGTCCAAGATTGCCTTCACTGCCGCGTCATTCTTTTGATAGCCATCAATGAGCTGGTACACCAGGTATTCAACGACCTGAGAGAAAGTCAACATGTCATTTGCTTACATTATCCTAGTAGCTGTGCTTGACTCACCATTGCAGTAATCCACTCACGAGCGTGAACAGTGCCATGCCAGTATATGGCGGGCTTTGTGCCGTTACTACCACTACCCCATAGATGAATGCCCAAGAGCGAGCGACCGCCATAAGAGGTACCGGCATTAACCAACTCCGAGTTGGAAGAGAAGTTGGACTGAAGGTCCTGAATGAATTGTTGGTGATCCGCGAAAGTGTGGTACGAGTTGAACCACGTCAGGCTGGGCAGTGCCTGGATACTCGCATCACCTTGACCTATCGATTCAGCAATCTGGCGTACATAGAGCAGAAGTTTCAATCGACCTACTCTCATAAGGAGCAAAGGAGCCCTCTTCGGCAATGTCTGCGCCAAGATCCTCATGCAAAACCTCTGTCTCAAGGCCGAGCTTCTCAAACTTTGGAATATCCTCGGCAGGGATAGCTACATCCAAATGCTCGCTGTTGTCTAGGTTGAAAGGGATGGCAGCGATGTGTTCGATTTTAGACTTGATTGAGGCAGGGTCGTTGTGGGTAGAAATACGGAAGGCTTTGAAGCCGTCGTACGTGATTCTTTTCTCGAGTGGGGTCACAGCCGCAGCTGATGCCAGTGGCAGCAAGGACGCAAGGCTGATGAGGAGTTTCATGATGATGACACCTTTTGTGGCAGGCATGGGAGGAGATGGTCCAGAACGAGATTCTTTATGATCAGGGACTCACGAGTTCTTTAATGAAGACCATCATCTTAGGTGATTGGTGTACCAGCTCCACCAGCCACTAGTTGTTGAATGGTGTCGCCGACCCTCCTTAGCAGAAAATGGTAGGTGTGATTTATGGCTGCGGCTGTCCCGTCAATTGATAAGGACAGCCAAGCCTAGGTTGCGAATGAAACCCCTCACTGAGTGGTTCATCAAAGTGATCCCACATTTGCATTGCAGTATTGCAGGCTAGTATTCTGGGCAAGACTGAGAAGATTCCAAAGATTGGCCGATGGGAACCGAGCTGGCATGTGTCACCTTCTCGAAGGCAGCAGCTTGGCCCGTTGCGGGGCACAGGCTGATTGGCGAGGGTAACCTGGTCAGTACCAAGAAGGCAGCTCGACTGAGTGGACATGTCAAGCTGTTTCGTCATCACGCTTTTCTCTACTTTAGGAGTTCGCATGAAGCTGTAGTATCGGTCCTTGCTTTGCAAAGCCAAGACCCTCGATTCATGAACAGTGATGGATCTAGTTATCAGGAGTTTCTCCGAGACTAAGAGAGCGAAGCCTGGTCTAGACACTAGGCCTAATGACAGTCGGAAAGCTAAGCAAAATAACCACCGCGGTCGCTGGTGCTCGACGGAGAGATCGATTGTTGGATGAGAAGGAAGACAGCCGATTCCTCAATGCCGGACAAGCTACGAGCACGTAACCTATTCTACCTGCCTGTAAGGTTTAAGCTCAAAACTACCTCGACGGTGTTGATTGAGTAGGCAATAACTGGTGGGATCTAATGCAATGCAAAGAGTTGATCTGCGAAAATGATACTGCCACGCCTTTCGATGCTACCTCATGCGGCAATTGAAGCCATTCTTGGTGTACCCGCAAGAGGCATTTCCTGCAGTTTGTACGGAGTCGGCATGGCGTGCTCCGCTGACCTTACTCCGCGCCCGACGCGTGAGGCAGAGAACCAGAGAGTTTCCTTCTTCTGGTGCCTTTTTTGCCACCCATGTTCCTTGGGAGACTTACCGTTGACGACCGTTAGGATCTCTAACTCCTAACATGCAGAGCGTTCTTCTCATTAACGGCTAGCTTTCGGTTCTTTCCAGCGGGAATGACGGTGCCCCTGCCCCACGTGAACGCTTGGAATCACGGGCAACCGATGAGGTGGTGACAAAACGCCAAGGCACTAAGACGCACGCCCAGATAGAAGTTAGACGCATGAAATGTTAAACGACATAGGCTCATACCTCGAGATCCCGAGATTAGAAGTCTTCGTTATTCAGCTTTCAGCACTTGTACTCTTTGAGAACGAACCCGGGGCAGGGAGAAATTCAATCCTATCATGGAAGACTAATAACTGTGTCTTATGGTCAGATATCACTGATTCGTAAATTTACCGCACTAATCTATCTTGACACATAACCAAGAGATTCATTATTTAAGACGAGGGTCTATTTTGTTTTCTTCTTGGATCTGCGTGCAAGAAATCATCGGATCCTCTTGATTTCTACGCCCTATAGCCTGTAGAGCCTTATCGACTAAATAAGCTCATCGTTTGTAAGGTCTTGTACATGTTCCGACCGCCCGTCTGGATCCCAGCAATTAAGCTCAAGGGATCGCCAATTCGGACAGCATTGACTGATATGCGACGCGAATTCTAGCATATCATCCCAAAGTGGCACTCTTTTCGGGCTTTCCACGCGTAGGGCCGTAAGGCTCTCAGAGAGAAACTCACCAAGCTTTTATAGAGTGTCAGGGTCTTTCTAGTCGTTAAAATATTCGACCAAAGTCCCGCGGTCAGTATCAAGACGACCACTTATCTGAAATTGGTTGAATAATGAGCCCGAATTGGTGGAAACCTCCGACGTTGGGAAATCGCGGCCAGCCTAAGTATGAGATAATATCCAATAGTTTAAGGTCGGTAAGTTGCTTGCGTAACGGCATCCAAGCCTCCACAACATTACCTAGTGAGCATTGTTTCCCACTAACCCCAAGAAAACCAAAAGTTTTAGACGTTTGGAAAACCAGCTATGAGCTGCTTCATTTTTTCTCCATTTAAATTGGCTCCAGGGAATTTTTTAGCTCAAACTTTTTTAAACTGCGATCCACTTGTGGGACCGTGAACTCTGGAAAGCTACCAGTACTCAAGCTTCGGCGCCAACTCAGCTCAGGCTTGGGCCTTCTTCGCCGGGCCAATGTAATTGAAGTGTACGTGGATGAGCTTGGGAAATGAAGGACGCCGCCTTATTTATCTCCAACTGTTGCCGGGTTTGTATGCGCGTGGAAGTCCGGGAGTGATTAGTGACGTCAAAAGGTCGATCGTCTATGTCGAGGGTACCATTCCGAAACATTTCAATAAATAAAATCCACTACTTGAGCCACTTACCTTCAAATAGATCGAACTCTATAGAGCATGCGTCGCGGTATTGCGGAGCACGGCCTTTGCTGGTTCGTAACCCGTTGCTTATTAGACAGCCACAGCAAATCCCTTGCGGCAAGCGTTTTTGATAATCATCAGATTTCTATCTGAATTTGCATGCGTTTATATCAGAAGACCTCGACAAAGTTTTTCGAAACATGAAAGCAATTTTTCTTCCGCAAGCTTTTCGTTTCTGTATGGGGAGCAATGTGAAATCAAGCCCTTGATTCTTGGTTGGCCAAGGGAAACCAAACGAAGGCCATGCCTATCGCAGTCATAACAACAAAATCCAATGCGACATCTGGCGAACGCACCGCCCGATTTCCGCTAAAGCAGCAGCAAACCACAAACATTGTCGCCTTTTTTCTAACAAGAAACAGGCCTTCGCAGATTTGAAAGCAAGATCATCGAGATCGTCGATTTCTAACGGCTCTGATGTTGCTAAACGTCTGAATGCCTGAAGTGGGGCTTCTCTACAAAGCAGAACAATTTGATAACAGTAGCTTCTTCCCCAAAGGATTAGCCTACAGAGCGATGTAAGGATTAATGTAACCAATCCCGCCTAACAAGCTAGCGAGGATTCAGTAAATGCGAGGCAGGTTCAAGCGATCGTCAGCTCTAATATCAAGCCCCACGGCTAGAAATTGCCAGGTGATATTTTAGATCGTAAGCCCTTCAGACGAGTCAAGAACCGCTAGCCATCGCGCAAACCGGTTATAACGGCAAGCGAGTCTCCTGGCCTTCTCGCACGTGCGGAAGATCAATCTTAATTAAGGAAAACCATGTGTGTCTTTGTCTCGGATTGTCTTCATATTGAGGAATGTGATATGTTTGTTTGGTTTCACCAAATGTTCTCCAAAATGAATTTACGAAACTGCTATACAATGAGAT
Source organism: Colletotrichum sansevieriae (assembly GCA_026260285.1). NCBI lineage: Eukaryota > Fungi > Ascomycota > Sordariomycetes > Glomerellales > Glomerellaceae > Colletotrichum > Colletotrichum sansevieriae. The sequence continues at coordinate 66,695 of JAOQIF010000210.1, read as the reverse complement.
ACAACTAGTACTTTCCATGCATCGGAAGACAAACATTCGAAATACCACATCGCATCAGTGTTTCTTTCAGATGGCTTACTATTAAGAATTTGAGTTTTGGCATGTATTATTTGTTTCTTCAAAAAGCCTTCTCGAGTCCTAAGCAGCAATAGTCCGAATCCGCCATTCTGAATCAGGTCCACGAGGTCACTTTCTTTTTCCACATCTCTAAACGCCTCCGGTTGGTGTGGCACAAATAGGCGTCGAAGTGGTCGTGGGCGTTGAAGCGTGGACGTAAATGACTTTCTCGACTTGCGGTCCCAAGCCGCCCCAGAATGGAGCTGGCACATTCGTGGTGGTGACATGACTGCAGCCGTGGCAGTCCGTAGGACTGGGAACAAGAACTGTGCTGTTGTAGAGCGTGATCGTAGTGGTAGGTTTGTAGTCGCCCGTAAAACCGTAATCCAGATGCGTGATTGTGGTCGTGCAGTTCCTGATGACAGCCTTCGTGGTGGTGGCTGCTTCGGACATTGGGCTTGCAATGCCTGAGACTGTGAAAGCCAGAAGAGCTAATGCGATTTGGGTGGTCATGTTGGTGAAGCGAATGACAGCGAGGACAAGGAAGAAGAGATCTTGGATGCAGCTACGGCCCCTGCTGATGTCCAGTTTGTAGACAATCGGGACGTCATTTATACTGCTCTTGACCGCGGAGACTTTTGGATCTGCTGGAAGTCCACGGAATCCGGGATGGTCTACATGATGATCGCCGTCTTAAATCGGATGAACGGCAAACAATGGCGGAGCTAAATTAATTTCCCCGACTCCCGCCGCTATCTGTTGTAATGGGTGGCTATTAATATCATTGGCTTTTCGAACGTTCAGCAGCCATTCATTCTATTTGATGCGAGTAATGCAGAATTGTTCCTAGCATGATCTTCGAAAGTCAATGGCTGCGCCTCGGGGCGCCGTAGCAAATCGAATTCGAGAGCCCGTGATAAGCTTTTTGGGGTAGGGGTGAATTACTAAAATTGAAATTTGAAACTTGGGTACTCCCTGTGTGTTAGCCTGATGATCCCCCCTTTTTCAAAAGCTTGAACCTGAACGGATGTACAATATTGTCCCAAAATTCAGGAGTTGAGTTGAAAGAATCAAATGGCTTGCATATGCAGGTGAAACTGACAATCCCCTGGTCTCCGTGTTCCCCGCCTCCAACCCAGCCAGAAGTTCGGGGTGAATAGGAATCTCGGCAACTATCGAGTCGAATATGGGCCTTTTGCCTGGGCAGAGTCAGAGCTATTCAATACTGACATAACTTTTTCCCCACCTCTATAGCGTCGGTCAAAACCACAGCCGCTCATCTCCCAGGATTCCGTGCCCGGGCCATGGATTGCATACAATCGTGACTCCTTGAGAGAAAGCTGGCTGTTGCCCTCCACTAAAGAATTTAATATCTACACGAACAGCATGAGCCACTCATTGTTCCTAGTTTGACATTATCTGCTGGCAAGATGCAAGACTCGAGACATGAAAGAACAAGACACGACGTGATATCCTCTCTGCTCAACTCACTCGTTGTATTCGTTAAAATCGACGCACTTCTTCACAAGATACTATTAATACAGTTACCGGCATGATGTTCCTCAAGACAGCTTTCGTGACTTGCGCCACACACCGCCGGGTCTGTACCCTCCCCCTCTACTGGAATGATTAGCTATCTCTTCGCCATTACTACCCCAAAGTCCCTCGCCCGCGCTTTTCCAAGAATCCTGACATTAACGGCTAGATTCTTGGTCCGTATTACGTCTCATATGGTGCCTCTACTTAAGCTGTATACTACAGGCGGTGACGTGTTGGAGAGCGACTACGTTACCTCGCTGCTAATAGCTCTACCAGACTTTTTCTTCCCTAGAACCGAGATTTAACTGGAATCAATGCTCTGAACCATAGTTCAAGCAGCGAGAATCAGCCTCTAAGCACTGGAGACACTCCCGACGAGAAACTCATGATCAAGAGTTTACACACCGCTTGCAACGGGCCAATCACGCACCAAAACGGTAACTTCACTTTCACCGATATCATTGTGCGATGCCAAAATTTCAAACGAAAGCCAACCGAGAAAACAGCCTGCAGCCCCAAAAAATGGCAATGGAGATTTTTCCGAAGCATTACTTATCCTACTCGACAAAGAAAGCTGCGAAATTTCGCCCATATACAGCACCATCGCTCCTGAAGCTTACGGCGCCAACTATTGTGCGAGTAGTTCTTGGGTACACCACGTATATCAGAAAATGACGTGTTCACGCCAGTTGGAGAGCTCCGAAGCCAGTTTGCTGTGAATACATCAACAAGAGAGGTTACATGCCTGGACATGTAGCGGCCCTCTCTCGTAGACCAGAAACAAACTCTTAATTCGGCGCGCAGATCCTTGCATGCCGCAATCCACGAGCTTTCGTCAATCCATCGCCGGACTCAGAAAATGTAAGAAGTTCGATGTCTCCTGAACCACCCACACCTCCGTTAATACCTGCCAAGAAGGTTTGTCAGTAAATTAATAAGTTACTTAAGGAATACAGTGAAGTCAAGTCTTCAAGACTTCCCAAAGTCGCTTGTATAGCTGGCGATAGCCGACACCGTCTTTATTACAGGCCCAGGACTCTTTATGATTTTGCTCTGTCACAGCTGGTGCGCAATCCCCCCTCCAAGATACCGTCAAATTGAGTTTCGACGCTGTTTTCCATGACCTGTAGTAAGCAAGGGAAACTGAGTATCTAGATCTCATTAAACAACGTAGCTGAGCGTCTATTCGACATTATACAGTATTTGGCTTGTGCTGTGGTGTCTTTAAGCATGCTCAGCGGCTATCGGATTATGCGTAAGTTTCAGTCTAGAGTAACTCTCTTCCAGAAGATTACTCCACATACTTATAAGTAGCTAGTTTATAGTTAAAAATTAAATAAATTAAGTACTTCGGTAACTCTATATACAGCCTAGTGGACCAAATCACAATACCTTAAATGCCATATGAATAGTGGCAATAGTGGGCGATTTATAATGGATTTTGAAAATTGTAAGGACAATTCAGTGGCGAGAGGAATGGGCTTTATTGTTGAAAGCCACTTGTTTAAATTGATCTTTCGACTCGTGTATCGTGAACGCCAGTAGTGCTCAATATTCCAAGGGTCATTTATACTACTCCCAGTCCTTTTCCACTTTCCAAGCATCGTTAGGATGTAAACCCGCAGCGCCAAAATCGCATCCTCTGTGACCCCATTTCTTTCCGAAGACCTGCCTCCCAGCTTCTGTCATCACGTTTATGCCCGTCTGGAAACCGAGCGCGTCGTAGTAGTACGGCTCGCTGGGATCCCCGCCTCGCTGTCCCAACTGCCACGTATTCCGGTCTCGATCGGCGTGCTTGTGGTTGAACATCTCCTGGCTGATGCGGAACAACTTCTTGAAAGATACGAGCGGGTCCAGAGCCCCGATGCTGACGCCATCTCCGTCGACATTAGCCATATCGACCGCTCTAGGATGAAGGCGAGCCAAGCTTTCTTCCAGATCCCGTTTCGTTAGCGTCTCCTTGGCAAGTTCCCCGGAAGGCTTCGTAGGTGGCGGATTGGGGTCTGTGAAGCTGAACCCGTCTGGCACGTCACGTTCGCGATAGAGCATCCTCAGATCTTCAAGCACCGATGCCACATCTTGAATGATCCCCGCTTTTGCCTCGTTCATGCTCCATCCAGCCTCCTCGAGACGCCAATGCATATCACAATCCGTCATGTAGTACGGGATGAAGGTGTCGAAGCCGCCGACACTCTCGTATGCCTTTGGGTTGACCAATGTAAGATGGTCGTAGGCAAAGAACCTTGCTCCCCACTTTTGATCAGTCCTTAGCGTATGGTTCAACTCTCGCACGGCGAGGTCGTAGATGGTCTGGTACTCGGGAGTATTCACAGGCCCCGAGAGGCCTTCGACACCCTCCTCGAGGGACAAGACAAACGAGTCCATATGGCTCCAGAAGTAGTACGGCCACTGCTTATCTTTACTAATGGACACAAAGTAGTTTTGCAGCTGAGCGAAGTTGAGCAGCACCGGCGTGCGAATGACGTTGACGCCGATCATGTGAAGCTGTGTATGATTGAGATACAGCGGGTTCTGCAGGCTCAACCGACCCATCTCATTCGAATCGTGCACTCCCGTGTTCTCCACCACGTAAATTTGGTCTGCTGGCCAGCCCGCTGTGGCGTATCCGACGACGGTTTGTAGCAGCATCGGCCAGCTGCGCGTGAAGCCGATAAGGAGAGGAGGGGCGATGGGGAGATCGTAGTTGGTGTAGACATTCGGTTGCTTTGGTGTATTCCAAGCAGGAATCGGAGGGGGTTTTGAGGTCATGAGGAGTGGAAACGGGTCTTTGACGGGCGGCGGCGTCCATGTCGGCTGCGGTTTATATACGGGCTTCTTCGTCGGTTGGCTCGAGGCTTTGTCGTGGATCGTTGCAGGCGTCCTGTCTGCGACCCTGGTGATGACCGCGCTGCCAAAATCGGTGCGGAGGAAAATGAAAAGGAGACATATTACGAAGGCGATGTAGAGATAGGGCAATGGCTGTCGTGAGCGCGTTGATAGCAGCCGCGGGGCCGCTATGGATATCATGTTGGTATTAGGTGTAAGGAAGACTGTCAAACTCGACGGCGATCTTATTGACGATAAGTAGGAATGTCGAAGCGATGTTCATCAAGACCAAGGAAGGACAGCGAAGATTCGCGTTTGTAAGACTTCGTTTACCTGCTCCGGGGCTGTTCAGCGCCAGGGCCAAATGACAGCGACCGATGGACGGTGCCACGAAGCGGAAGAAGACTCGGCCTGTTGCTTCCTCAGTGTTGGTGTTTGTGTATGTTTGTCCACGGGAAAGACCAAACATTCATCCACTTCCTGCTACCGCCCTGCTTTCCGTGGCCACACAATGATGCGGCCGTGCTTACCCCCAAGTTCCACAACAGACAAAAAATGTGTTTCTGTTGGACTTGTGTGTCGGTGCTTTGTCGTAATTTCATGCGGCACATTCATTCGTCGTCAGGTCTGACTGAGTTACTTACACCTGAACGTATATGGCTCATTGCGAGTTCATGAGACGTCGCTATGTGAAGTGATGGTATAACGGCATTGTCTGAAATCTGCGGAAAAAAATTTTTGAAACGAACAGTACTGTACATTTTTCGCCCGCCATGTCCTCCGCTCCTCCGTCTCGAGCTTTCTAAATGGGCGAATGCGAAAGACTCCTATTCTAAAAGAATTCGCTAGAGAGGTATCGTAATGCCTTTAGCATCGCCCGTTCCCACCGCAGCACGTGACCAATATCAGCTTCGGAATAACCCTTTTCCAGGGGTTATTCCTCTAACTATAGTTATAAGTAACTATATTATAGCTACTCTTATTATAATAGAATAAGCTCTTTAGTAACTATAAATATAGCTCCATAGGATATTTTTTAATAATTATAAGCCTAGCTCTAACTAAACCTCTAGCTTATTATTTTAAAATAGGCCTTTATTACCTAAAAGTACTTATTAAAACTTCCTCTCTCCTTTTCCTTCTTTCCTCTTTAATAAATACTATTCTCTATTATTTTAAATCCTCTATTCCTAAATAACCTTAATTATAACATCTTTACTTAATATTATAATAATATTATACTACCTAATTATATATAGGGATTTTATTACCTAGTATATTATAATCTAAGTAGAAGCTTTAGTAGCTAGAGTCTAGAAGTATATTAACCTAAATAACCTAAAGGGAGTTTTATACTTAAGTAAGACCTTATTAGAAACCTTAACTCTTGATACATATATTACTGAGTAAAGTTAGGATACTAATACCTAGTATTTATACGAGAAGAGTACGTATAGTTAACATATAACTCTATTTAAATAAGAGACTAAAGAATAAGCTACTCTTAATATTATTTCTAAGCCTAATACTAAGATATAAATAATAAATAAATCTTAACCCCCTTAACCTCTAGCTACCCTAGTTATAATTAATAAGAATACTATAGGTATATAAAATTAGTACTTAGAGTATTTTTATTTACTTATTATATAAGATTTTAAGTAAATTTATAAGGATTAAAAGTTTAAGCAAATTAACTCTCTAATTATAGAGATTATTACTTATAATATTATTATACCTATATATATGAAACTCCTTGCTTAAGGGGATATAACCCTTTATAGCTTTATTATTAATCTTAATTATTATTATACTCTAAGCGAGTTTAATATTCTTATTATTATTTAAGAGGAGTATATCTAAGGTTTAGAAAAAGTAAATAAGAGCGTTAATTCTAATACCTAGATTAAGAACTTTAGGGGTATCTACCTCTATACTACCTGACTAAAGCTTCTTAAGGCGAGTAATACTCTTATTTTAAAAACCTTTCTTTAAATAATAAATTATTATTTTATACTTATTTAAGCTAATATAGAGATTTTAAATATCCTTAAATAGGAATAAGCAGGGATACTAGTCTCTAATATAAGCTAATATATTAAGATATTTAAGGACTTCTATATAAGGATATACTCTACTTAAGATTATAAGGATAAAGCGCTAAGGTCTTTATAATATTAGCTATTCATATAAATAAGGCTAAATTATTAAATATTCCTATAATTAGTAACTTATCTAATAGTAAATAATATTTATATAGGTTAAGCTATTAATAGCTAAGCGTTAATTATAACTATTTAGAAGCTACTCTTACTAGATATTGCTATAAGGGCCTCTATATGTTAATAATAGATATATAAGTAGCTTAGATCTATAACTAGTTAAATAATAACTTATAATAAGCTAATCATCATATTAAACTTACTTATAAGGGCTAGCTATATGCTATACCTTATAAAGCTAAGAACTACTAAAATAATGAAGGGGGGAATAAGAGCTTATTTAAGAAATCTAATATAGCCCTAATTTACTCTATTAATATAGTAATAGTCGCTTTCTATATAGCCCTCTTAAATAAAGTAGGGGATAATATAATTAACTTAAATAAGGAGTATTTAAGTATCTTTATAACTCCCTACTTAGGACCTTATATATTATATAAATCTATAGTTCTAAATAACTATAGAGGGATATACTTATTAAATAATAAGTCCCTACTTATCCCCTCCTTAATTAGATATTATAATAGAGAATAGGTTAATTCTAGAATAGCTTTATATCTAATTATTACTAAAAGTATATATATATTATTAAAAATACTCTTAACCGCCTAAAGGGTAATAATATAGAGAACCTTATCCTCTATAATATAGGATATATAGAGAACCTTTATATTAATATTATCTCTAAAGCGCTATTTTAGAAAATACGTATTTAATATTTAGAGTATAACTATATACTTTACTTTAGAACCTATAAGAATAGTATTATAATTAAGAAACTTATTAAAATGGTAAACCTCGCCTTCCTTAAATATAAGCCTAATTCCTTATGCTCTATTCCTAAGTAGATCCCCTAAAGTATTAATATTATCATTAACAATATAAACTATAAACTTGTAATATATAAGTATACCTCTTTTATATTATTACTAGATAGGAGCGTAATATAATACTTTAGTACATTTAAACTAGCCACCTTAGCTCTAAAGCTCTTAAATAGCTTATTTACGCTACTTAGGGGGTAAGAATTAAAAGCCTAATATACCTATAGTACTAATACGACATAGTTACATATACTAAATTAGTAATTCTAAGATAATAATAGAAAATAAAGTAATATATCCTTATTATAAAATCGCATAGGATCTCTTTAAGTATCCTAAAGGCTTTAACTAGAACTAGTAGCTCCTTATTATTAAGAATAAATATACTAGTTAGCTCTTTATATTTCTATATATTAATAGGACTTATAATAATATTATACTCGCTCTATATACCTTCGAACGATAGGTATTTTAATATTAAGGACTCTTAATTTATAAGATTAGATAAGATATTAAAAGGTTAATAATTTCACTTATAGGATATATAGGGTATAAGGATTAGACCTATATAGAAGAAATAGAGGTTAAAATAACCCCTCTATATATAAAAGAACTAAATAGTAGAGGGGAATAAGCTAATTAGGAAGTTATAACTCGAATACTTCAGATACTAGAAAGGGCTGGATCCGGTAGGAACCAGGAAGGATAATAAATAATATAACTCTACCCACGACTAGGCGAGAATATTCAAAATAGGCTTAAAAGATATATAAAATAATTTATAGATCTAATTAAAAGGGATTATCTAAATCAGGTATAAATTCGCTAAGAAAATACTAAAAAACGAGGTATAGGATTATTAAGGTATTAATTAATGATAATATAATAAATAATGCTGAAGTCTACTACGCTTCTCTCCTCTACGCTCTACTCTATAGTCCTCCTGTAACAGGCCTATGCGCTAAGGGAGCTTTTTAAAAGCTGCGCAGCTAAGTCTATCTTATCCTATCCTAATACTCGCTATAGCTAGCTTAGCTATAGAACTATAAGCTAAGATAGTATTAATAGTAATAATACTTTATAATATAAGCCTACTTAAGCACTATAACTAGTATTTATTACTATAGATTAAAGAGGAGTAGTTCTACCAGTACTTTTACTAGTAGTAACCTAATAATAGAGTAGCCCTAACCTATAACCTTCGTTCTCACTAGGGATATATATATACCTATAGCTACTATATATACCCCCTTAAGAGGGAACGCGAGAGAGGAATTAATAAGAGAAGCTTTAGAATAATACTATAGGGATATATTAAATACCTAGTAGAATATATTCTAAATACTTATAACCTATGTAAGGTCTAGATCCCTGCATTATAATTAATTATTATTATATAGAATATAATATTTAATAAATAGACTTTCTAGATAAAGAATAAAGTAAAAGGAGCTATTTTAGAAGATATTATCTATAATATAATAAAAGAGATTAAAGAACCTATATTATAAGTTAGTTTTAAACTTTAGATCTTAAGTATTATAAATAAGGATAAGGCTATATTAATACTTATAGCTAAAGAATAGTTATCTATACTAACTCTTATTCCTATAACTAAGTCTCTAAATAGAAGAATCCTAAAACTTCTGTTGGGATAAGTAAGCTAGAAGGGGGAGTAGCTATTATTCTCTAATCCTATACTAGAGATAGATAAAGGCCTAGCTCTAACAGATAAAGTAGTAGATATAGTTTATATATTAGAAATAAACTATATAAATAAAGCTATCAAGGAAGTTAATTCTAAAGGGGACTAGATTAAGAGTTATATTATAATTAAACTACTCCCTACTTTATAAAATATTTCTAAAGTAAGTAAGAATAATAAGAATAAGTTTTTAAATAAGAGACTCCTAAATCTACTAGTATAGTCATACTAGGATAGTAAGTAGAGGGTTAATATTAAATAGAGGTCTAACTAGGTATATAACTAAGAGGACTATAGTTAAACTTATTAAAGCTAATAACTATATAATCTACTACCTAGTAACTTATAACTAGGAATAATAAAAAGCAAACCCAGCTCTAGTTACTAGTTTCTACTCTAATATTATATAGAGCGGGAGTAGGTATCTAGCTTCTTTAAGACTTTTATATCTAATTAGTAGAAGGCCTTTTTAGAAGCTAGTATAGGGTATTATATACTCTATAGCTATATCTATACTACTATGTATAGCATAAAGCCTACTTATATAACTATAATAATCTATAAATATTTATTACTAATAACCTTACTAAGCTACTTTACTTATAAAAGGAACTTTTAAACCTCTTATAAGCGCTCTGAACTCGTTTTAAAGAAGTAGCTGAGGTTAAAATAAGTAAATTATAATAAATAGATATATAGTATATAATTACCTAAGGAGTAATAATAAAGAGATTAATCTTTTTAAAATAGGTATTTACCTATAGATTTAATAAAGATAATATCCTTAATTAATATAAAGTAAGAATTTATATTTAGTGCAACTAATAAGAGAAGTCGTTTCTTAAATAGACTTATATAGCGACCTTTACTACTTATACATTTAGGGTAGTAATAACAATTACTATATAATTTAATCATTAACTTAAATAATTTAATATTACTAATATATTCCTAAATTCCTCCTAGGACCCAAATAAAAACCCTATTATTTAACTATTAGGTAGCTTTAAGTAGCTTAGAAAGTATATTAAACTACGCTATATGGTTTATAAGCTAAGGGATATATTACTACTCTAGTATAAGGAGTTCTTCTTAACCCTCTAACGCCTAGGCTTTATACTTATAAGTAAAGACCTATACCTCTTTTAGTTAACTAACAAGAGGGTTCTTATTATCTTCTATATAAATAACTTCCTTATTCTCTTTTATAGGAACTATAAAGAAGTAATATAGAGTAATTACTAGCTTATATAAGGTATATAAGCTAAAGAAATATGGCTTATGTTAGTACTATCTTGAAATTAGAGTTATTTATAACTAAGCTATATAAAAAATATCCCTTTTATATAATTAGTATATTAAGAGAGTTATAAAGAAGCTTAACTTACTTAACTTAAGAGTACGAGTAACCCCTCTTCTAAACCTACTATTTCTAAAGAGTAAAATAGTAGCGATACTATTAGAAGTAAAGAGTTTCTAATAGAAAATTAGCTTTATACTCTATATTATTATTAGAATTTAACCTAATATCGCTTTTATATACTCCCTACTCTTAAGATCCCTATTAAACCCTGCGCTTTATTACTATGCTATTACTAAATAAGTTATAAACTACCTATGTTATACTTATTACCTCGTAATATACTTTAGCAACTTAGGGGTAGGTAGGTATTATTAATCCTAAGCGACGCTTCGTTTATAGATAATAAGGAGACGCGGTGGTTATTCTACCCAAGCTAATAAGAGATAGCGGATTCTACTGCTATTAGTAAGAGTTAGTAAATAAAGGGTATTATAATAATAATAGCGATAGTTATAAAGGTAGAAAACCGCGACTATTTATACTTCGCCTATATATAATATAAATAACTTTACTTTATTATTTCTTCTATAACCAGGCTTATTAATAGGTTATTTTTATATATATCGCTTTATATTTAGATATTTTAAGGGATACTATATAGTTAAGCGCCTTTCTAGCTACCACTATATCTAGGGGGGTATATCGTAATACCTTTAGTATCGCCCGTTCCTACTATAGTACATAACTAATATAGGCTTTAGAATAACCCTTTTCAAGGGGTTATTCCTCTAACTATAGTTATAAGTAACCACGTTATAGCTACTCTCGTTATAATAGAACAAGCTCTTTAGTAACTATAAATATGGCCCTATAGGACGTTTCTTAATGAGAGGCCGGGCCTGAGGTAGGCTCAAGACTAAGAGAATACGTTAACGTTACCGTCACGTACCTCACAGATTATACACGACGCTAAATAAAGACCAGCTGGTGGCTGGGACCCGGCGTATGTGGAGCCTGTTGGTTCCGCTTTGATGTTCCCGACCAACCGAGCACGCACCTGGTTGCAAGGATGAAAGAAGGCTCAGCTGGCCTGTTGGGGCAAGCGTATATTCTAGTAGGCGCCCCCGTCTTAACTTCAGAATGTGTGGAGATAAGCGGGGGGACTCCTAGTACGCTTTGATCGACGATGGGATGGCCCTCGCGGGGAATGCTTTTGTGGCTTGCTTGTGATTCTAACAAAGCCTAGAGAGTCTTGCTGGGATTTCCTTGCCTCTTCTCTGCAGTCAAGCTGTCATCGCCCACAAGGCACCGCGGTATGGGCTAAGACTAACCAAACGCATGTGGCTGTTTACAAGGTTCTGTGTTGCATCTCGCCAATGGTGGCTTCTGCTATACCCCGGAGTAACTCCATGAGCCGAGGACAATCGTAGCGGCGGAGGAAGGCAACCATTGGCATGGGAACCTCAATTGCCGTATACTTTCAAGCATAAATTGGCCCTGCTTAGCTCAGAGTCAACAGTAGACTTGAGAATTCTCAGCCTGGTAGTGTTTGGCCACGGTTTGTTCCAAATGACGTGATCCATCTTGGCTTCTTAGCCCTGTCTCAACCAAAATTCCAGTCTACCGCTTTTGGTGAAAATGTAGGTGATGATGAATCAGTTGCACTGAATGCAGCATCATCAGTAGTGAGATGCAAACTCCATACGGGATAGCTCTGAGCTGGGTATTAGTCTATACATCATCTGTGGCTAACGTCATTGGTCGTCTATAAGTACACGTAGCACAGTGGGGTTCCTGTTCCCGTGTTCATGAGATCTTTGATCTTGACTGGCGTATTGATCGGGGTCAGGTCGATCAGGTCATCGACACTCCCGTTAGGACTCTTCGGGTTGTCCTGCATGGTGAAGGTGCCGAAAACGCCTTGTCGGTTGGCGAAGTCCAGGTTCTGCCAGATCCAGTACACGCGGTCGACCTGCGCTTGGTGGAGCCAGAACGCAGGGTCGCCGGGCGCTATCGATCCGTCTGCTCCGGGATCTCCACCGATGATGAAGCGGCCTCCGCCGTGAACGCCGAGTGTGTTCGGGAAGAATCTGTCATCGCCCTGAAGCAGCGACGAGAATCCCTTGATGGTCTTCTGTTCCGTGATAAGTGTTGTCGTGTTGCGGAAAGAACAGTACTTGGCCGCGACGAATTTGTTCAAGTCTCTCTTCAAGCATCGCGGTAGATCTTCGAGAGGGTCCGAGACGTTGAACGGCTTGTCGGTTCCGTACTGCGCCAGGGCAGCAGGGCCTATGTGTACAGTCATGTTGGAGAACGGACCCGACTTAACGCATCCGCCGCCGGAGCCGGGTTCGAGGACGATGAGGTTGTTCGAGAATGATTGGCGTAGGCGAAGACCATCGTGTGGTACGAAGGCGCCATCACTTCCTAGTGATGTTTCGGACCCGTCAAAAACCGGCGAAGCGGCTGGCTTGTTGATGTCCAGGCCCCATTCCCAGTATGGAAGAGCGCCTTTGTAGCCGCAGTCTACCCGTAGCTTCTGCTCGAACGTGCTCAGGTAGTACCGATGCCACGCAAAGAACGAGGCCTTTGGATTGTGTGAGTTGATACTTCTAAAAGCGTGGCATGACGACCATGCAGATGCTGCTGAGGGGTTTACGTGCTTACCGTAAGGTGGGTATTCCTGAAGCTATTGTAGTGAACAGCCACGAAGTCGTCATACAGGGACTTCGCCATGGGGACTCTTTTGCGGTCCGATAAAACCGGCTTCGTCATGATACACTGGACAGCCGCGACGAAGGACTTGCGTTCTGGGACTGAAAGAGTTCTCCTTTCGGTTCCAGGTATTATTAGAGACAAGTTCAAACCCGGTAGGCTGCTCGTTGACTCACCACTCTTTCCTCGCCAAGGTGTTGTTCCCATAACAACGGCTAGTGTAGTTTCTGAATGAAGGTCGATAATTGCTCCTCTGAAAGTTTTCCAGCGCCTTCCTGTTCAGATCGCCCAATGCCTTCCCGCTGTCGATGTCGTTTTGGGGGCCGTGGGAACCATCGTTCGGTCGTTGTCGATGATGTGCTGTCGCGAGCGTGAGAAGGGCCAAGAGAGCCCAGAGGAGCCATGTCAACCGCGTTCCGCGCGTGACGCTAGCCATGACGCCTTCGAAATTTCGAAGGCACAGCTCTGATTAATGAAAGACCGAAGACTGCGAAACATTGGGGTTCTTGGGCGTGATCAAGAACAGGCCGCCCGAGGTCAGGCACGATATAAACGGCACGCTTGAACCCTCCATGCGGCGGCACAGATCCATTCATTGACAGCTTCAGAATAAAGTATAGGCCGCTAACTTATGTTGGTGAGACAGAGGTTAATTGTGCATGGATGGGTGGGATGATCCCGTCAAGCAGCAGCGAGGAGCTGTGGATGAGGCTCGGGGGCCATTGGCTAGGACCATCGCAGGGAGTGAGCGAGGAGGTGAACCAGGGACCGTGCCTGGACTTCAGCTCTCCACCCATACTGGCTGTCAACGGCACGGGACGGTGAGTTGACTTCATGACTACTTCAGTAGTAACGTTGGTCGTTCTCGGGTTGAGATGAGCAGCGACGGCGTACGGATGACCGGGTTTCGCGGGATACGTGACAGATCCGACAGGTTCCGGACACCGGAACCATGGAAATAACATGATCATGAAGTCGAGATGATGGTCCATGGCAGTGACAGCAGCACCATCTCCGAACCACTGATTGAAAAGAATGACGGCATCTAAGATTATTGACCTTGCTGCCCAAATTGAGGACCGGGCCATTCGCAAGCAAGCCGCAGCTTGGACGCGCGGTATTCTCATCTGAAAAGGGATGAGGGAAAATGGGGGAAAATGTCAGAATTTGTGAACGATAATTCTGCGATGCACTAGGTGGCGTCCTAACGTACTACGTCAGGCTGATGCTCGACCCAGACGAGATATCCCGGGCCTCGACGCAGGGAAGATTCCTAGAAGAAGCCAAGCCCAAGCACTTGGGAACGGTCGCGCCATGAGGTCCGGCTCCAAGAGCCGAGGGCATCAAGGGCACATTGTCATCCCAGTGACGGCGAGGCGAGACTACCTGTGGTTGAGCTCGTCCGTGAAATTGAGTCATAGGTCTATCTTCGCGACGCGCGCACCGACAACGGTCATTGAGATGTCAAAAATCAGGGTGATCTGCGATCTCCTTGAGGGGTGGAAAGGCGTTCCACCCGGCGCCGGGATGGGCGGCCGAGGGAATTGCCGTGATCCTGCAACATCAGGAACACATGTCGGCTTCACACACACGGTGATCCGGGGCTCGACTCGGAATGGCTTTCGGTCTGCGCCGGTAGAGAGTAAAGACGGGCACGGAGCTCAAGTCAGCGGCAGCTCTTTCATAATACACCTATGCATAGCACAGCATAAGCTAGGTAGGTTTGTTAACTGCCGATTCGCGAAATATGCAGATAGTACCACGATTATCTAGCTTACTAAGATCTAAGCGAATTTCTCTTTAGCGCCAGTACTTTAGCGTGCCCTGCGCCGGAAACTAACTGTGATTCATTTTGCATCACTGGAAATTCCAGGGGCCAGTCACTGTTGACTCATCATGCTGCGTGCACGGCCCCTCCTCTCTGGCCGATGAGTCGATAACCCCGCCACCACCGATAAGATAAAAATTTCAATAAACCCCAGCAGCCATCCAAGATGGAGGAGGGGCAGAGGGGCAGACAATACAATATCTCGAGCACGCTCGGGCAAATTCCAAGCCAGACCATTCTACACCAGCACCGAGGACTCTGTAGCCAGGACGAGAACAGAGACTGCGAATACGACAATCCACACCATGGCTTCCAACGAGTCCCCTGCCGCTCCCCACGAGCCACCATACACATACCGCCCGAACCATGGCTACGAACAGACTGAGGAGGTCCCGGCAGAGCTGAAGAACGTGCCCCGCGACGCCCCAGCATACGAGGACGATGCCGAAGATGACATGGAGGACATTTTCGGCGAGGACGATGACGTCGCCGACGAAGAATGGGCCGCCGACTCCGGCGACTTGACCAAGTCGTACAACCGCCAGCGCATTTTCCACAGCAATGGCGGCGGCGGCGCCGCCCTCCCGCGCTCCAACGCCCAAAGACCGACCGCAAACACATTCTCGAGTGTCGACGACCAAATTACCGCGCTCTCGAAGCACGCCGCCAAGATCAGGCTTGACAGCGTCAAGGGTCGCGACGATGACGAGAAGACCAAGGATAAAGCGGATCGCGCAACCAGCGAGCAGGTCCTGGACCAGCGCACGCGTATGATCCTGCTGCAGATGATCAACCGCGGTATTGTCAGCGAGATTCACGGCGCCATTAGCACCGGAAAGGAGGCGAACGTGTACCACGCCGTGCTGCATCCCGATGGGGATGCGCCAACCGTCCAGCGGGCCATCAAGGTGTACAAGACGTCGATTTTGGTCTTCAAGGATCGCGAGAGGTACATTACCGGCGAGCACCGCTTCCAGAAGGGCTTCGACAAGAGCAGCAACAGGAGTATGGTGAAGCTCTGGGCCGAGAAGGAGTTTCGCAACTTGAGGAGAATACACGCTGCGGGCATTCCCTGCCCGGAACCTATCAGCCTGAAGCTCCACGTTTTGGCCATGGGCTTCCTTGGTGACCGCAAGGGCTGGGCTTATCCCCGTCTGAGAGATGCCAAGTTGGCTGGAGATGAAGCCGATGAGCAGTGGAGGGGGCTGTACGTCCAGTTGCTCGGTTTATACCGCCGGATATACCAGGTCTGCAGGCTCGTGCACGCCGATTTGAGCGAGTACAACATCCTTTACAACGACAACAAGCTGTACATCATTGATGTATCCCAGAGTGTCGAGCCTGATCACCCTCGCGCATTGGAGTTCCTGCGCATGGATATCAAGAACGTCGGCGACTTCTTCAGGCGGAAGGGTGTCGATATCCTGTCTGACCGCATCGTTTTCGACTTCATCACAGCAGCAGAGGGCCCTGTTGAGGAGCCGGCTATAAAAGATGCCATCGAAAAGATATACGAGAACAGGCCCGTTGACGAGGGGGAAGCGGCTGCCGAAGTCGAGGTCGACAACGAGGTCTTCCGGAAGCAGTACATCCCCCAGACTCTGGAGCAGGTCTACGATATCGAGAAGGATAGTGCCAAAATTGGGCAGGGCGAGGGTGATAAGCTTGTATACAAAAACCTGCTTGCTGATACTGTTGTCAAGGAGAACGAGGAGGAAGAAGACGACGAGTCTTCGGAAGATGAATCCGGCAGTGGACCATCTCTTGGAAGCGAAGACGAGGAGGGCGATTCCAAGTTCGACAAGGGCCGGCCCAGGGGGCGCAAGCACGAGGATAAGGACGAAAAGAAGGTAAGAACTATCGATTCGCTTCCGCGTCACTCAATTAACGTCTCGCAGGCGCACAAGCAAGCTGTGAAGGAGGCCAAGCGAGAGAAGCGCAAGGACAAGATGCCCAAGAGCGTGAAGAAGAAGCTGGTCTCATCTTCATCCAGGAAGAAGCACTAAACCAGCTGAAATCCGGAGCGACAAAGGCCCCCCCAGATTGGGACGCCCTGGGACAGAAGACGTGCTTGCAATCGGATGATGAGACTCGATCCGGCCACAGACTGTCGATGTTGCTGCGTTTCGCACCCTTGCGTAACCGCCGTGGGCATGTCGCTTTTGGCTCTTGAGAGCCTACGTGGCATCATGATGATCAAAGAGAGCCCTGACGATTGCGATGTTTTGCTGTGGTGGTGTATCGGAGGTGGGCGATGGACTTTGATGGACAGCGTAAATACCAAGATACCTTACCTTAGACCCAGCAGAATCCCGAAAGCGTGTACTTCGCCATTGGTGATATCGGAATTGTTGTCATCATCCATACCTTGCATGTATCAGCATCGGGTTCGACCGTGATGATTCCCTCGGGGGAAAGCGCGATGGACGCAGCAGTTGCTCTTTCCAGGTGTCAAATTCGCCTGGGAAAGCAAGATATAAGGTGCCCTCCTTCCGTCCACCCGGCTCTTTCCTTTCCGGCAGCTGCGTCTTCAAGGTTCCATTATCGACTATGGGCCTCGATCTATAAGATTCCCTCCCGACTTCCTTTCTCGACTTCATTTGACACCCGACACCATCATCGCCATCGAAGCTCAGGCGACTACTGTCACTCATTTCTCCTGCTTGGCCTCCAAATCCCTCTTCGCTGTCGGACAGGAACCACGTTCATTCTCTTCTCTTCTACGAAGGTCTAACATGCGATTCGTTCTCTTCGCCCTCTTGATGGCCGCGGTGGCCTCGTTAGTCGCGGCCCAGGCCAACCATGTCGTTCACGGCTTCGAGTACGTCGGCTGCGTCAACATTACTTCGGACAGGTTTATTACTTTCGTCAACCTTCCCTCTGCATACACTCCTGAGCAATGCCAGTCCGCTTGCATGGGGTTCAGTCAGGCTGCTACCTTTGCCGAGTAAGAAGCTTGATCCTACCTGGTGTAGACTTACTGACATGACTTACAACAGTGGCTGTCGCTGTGGACACAACCTCGAGAACCTCCAGAGGGTTGACGAGTCCTTCTGTGCCAATCCTTGCAACGGCAATGCCTACTTCGGATTCTGCGGCTTCAGCGACTCAACCTGCACCTACGCGAACATGTACCAGGCCTGCAACGAATTCCCGTCTGCTCCCACAGTTTTTGTTTCCAACCCTCCTGCTTCTTACACTCTCGCTACGAACCCAGCCTCTTCTCCTGCCTCTCCCACCATCACGTACTCGACCGTACGGCTCCCAACTATCACCCGAACCCTGAAGCTCGCCACCAGGTCTACCATCGTCGTTCATACTGTTCCCGCCGGCAGTTCTTCGACTTCCTGTTCCCTGGACCTCGATGAGACTCCTGCTCCTTCTTTTCCTCCCGTCGGCGGACAGCCATCGATTGTTGTCCAGACTGTGTATGTCCACATGCCGCCAAAGAGCTCCTTGGGAAGTCAAGACTGCGACAGCACTCAATCGGACCCCCCTGTCGCCACTCAGCCGCCTTATAAGTACCCCCCTCTGACGACATCCAACAGCCTTCTGGCGGATCCCCCCATTGCGACGCAGCCGCCAGCCTTAACAACGTTGTACCCTCCTCAGACGGTGCAGGACACTATCAGCCAAACGTCGCTGATGCCTTACGGCGACCCACCTGTTTCCGTTCCTGTTTCTGTTCCGGCTGGCTCCGGTATTGTTCCGATCAACGCCACCATCACGGCCACTCCCGACGGCCCGGAATTCCGTACCATCTTGCCGGATGATCCCGCTGCAACGGGCACGCAGATCGTTCCTGCCGTCGTCACCACGGCCAGTGCGTATCGTGTCAAGGCCGGCCTGGCTGGCGTCATTGCGATGGCCGTCATGGCCGGTATCTGAAGTGGAGATGTATCTGGTTGGGGGTATGTCAGACGAAGACTTCGGTTTGTTTTCTTTTTTGGGGCATTTTGGGGGTCGGAAACCTGTTAGCTGCCGAAAGCCGGCTTAGAGTCACGATACTGGGAGCAGCTGTGCGCAAATTCTGTAGACAATAGTTGTCGTCTCAGACGTGTCGAGAACAAGATATGTTGAGTTGTCTCACTGCATGATGTGGATGGCTGGGCTCCAGAACTTGACTATGCATGTTGCTGATGTTTCCATGGAGACGAAACCGTGCTCAAGGATCTCTGGTGAAGTGAGCAATATCGTCGGTTAGAAGCGAATTGTATCTGCGTTCTTCCATAGCGGTCGATGCGGTTGCTGTGGTCAATATTCCCCTACTCGCGGTCAGATTCAGGGGTACAGTTCCTGGACTGTGCCCTAAGTCCGCTATGGACCCATCATCAGCGCAGTTCAGTGCTATTTTAGGCGAAGTGCTCATCCTTTCCTTTGAATTTCACACGGTACAATCGGGCCCACCTGAGACTAAAAGTCTGAATCACCGCCAATTTCCATGAAGGTGCGATTGGGCCCGGTACTTGCTCGGCGTGGTTCCTGGCTTAGATTCATTCGTACCTGACCACAACACTAGGTATCCGCCAGCCTTTCCCTCGACACCGACAGGACGGACTCACTCCGCGGAGCCGAACTTTCGAAAAACAACAATAGGATTTCTGCAGAAGTCTGCGGAAGTCTGCAGATGCTGCACTGTTGATTGCCTCCTCTCCGGCCGATCAATCGCTGTCCCGCGAAGCCTTGCAGCCATGTCAGAACCGCCCTTCGGCGCTTCAGGCCCGGGCCGCGACTCACAACCACCGCCGCGTGACGCGCCTCTCGACGCTCCGGATGCGGACGCAACCATCTTGGCAACGGCAATCCAGGGCGATGACCAAGCCGGTGCTGATGCCGCATACCACATGTCCACCCTCGCGATTCGGTCACGTCCGCTGGCCGCAGAGGCTCCCGGCACTGGAGATGCTGAGATCTCACTAGGACCGTTTTTCGAGATCCTCACCTTCGATCTACGCTATCACATTTACCAGCTGGCATTTGGCAGCAAGATCCTCCATCTCTACCTACTGTACCGACGCAGCCTACAGCCCGACATGAGGTGGAGGAAAGGCCACCAACCTGTGCCCGCATTGTACCCTCACTCACCAGGCGTATCGCCAATGGATCCGCCATTCGCCGACGCGAGTATGACGCCTCAGTGGTACTGGTGGAGTTGCGTGTGCGGCCCAGAGGACCGAAGGCTCGAAACGAAGCTGGGACATCAATGTCCTAGGGGGTTCTTCCAGACGTGCGGGCCTAAGGAGACGTATCTGGGAGTCCTGCCGTGGCTGTTGACGTGTCGGAGAGCGTGAGTCCCCGTGGATGAAAAAGAGATGAGACTACGGTGCACATCGGACGAGAATACTGATCATGCCACAGATACGAAGAGACGATCAAGGTATTGTACGCAAGCAACACATTCAAGTTCGAGCAGAGGCTTGAGGTGATGTATTTTCCCTATGCCATCACCACACCTCATCTGAACTGGATCACGTCGCTGGAAATCCGCATACCGGACCGCGACGAGTCCCTCACCGACCGCTCCCTCGACAAGGCACCAAGGCCGTCCGCGGGCGCTCCTCTTATCACTGACCTCCGCGCCTTGAGCCCTCGCGACCAGTACCTGCAGATTATCAATCAAATTGCGCCAACCTTTCCCGCGCTTCGCAGGCTGCACATCTCCTTCGAAGGATCAGTACGGCGAGTTCCTGTGCCGCGACCGAACGTAACGACTCTTCTCATTTCCACACTCGGAGAGGTCGACGCAGGTGAACTGGAACAGTTGATTTTGGGTCCTATCGACAATCTACCGAACGGAATCGAGAAGCAGATTCTGTTGTACCAATCCCTGTACACAGCGCTACTATCCGCGGAGGAGAGGCAGAGAGGCGAGGAGGTCAAGGAGATCGAACATCTTAGGAGCGACGGACGGCCCGGATGGACCAAGTTTTGGCGGTCTCTGGAGAGCGAGGATGATTCGAGAGCTGGATACTGGGTATGCAAGCATGGCTGATTGCCACAGCGTCTACCTTAGGACCGGTCGGCTCATGGGCCGGTTTGTGTACTAAGCCCCGCTGAAGCCCGACCCCCGTTGCGAACAAGAGCAACATCCTTTTAAAGGCATTTTGAGTTCCAAAACGAACCGTGTGCCCGCAGTCAACTCCTCGCAACCGCTGGCCATTCGCGGGGAGGGGAGGAGAAACAAAGGTGGGGGGGACAGAAAGACAGGGAACCCACCGCGGCCGAAACCCCGTTACAGTTGCGTTTGGCTGTTTCTTCATCATTCATGCCTGACATGTCACATGGGTTTGTAGTGAGTCTTCTTCTCGGGGTCTGCCGCCGGTAGGGATGGTTTATGCGAATGACTTGTTGCATACGTTGCATATGGAGCGCTGTGACGACACGCCTTCCGGTCGCTTTCCGGTCGCTCTCGTTTCGAACAAACATGTTCCTCTGAATCAGGAGATCTGGAAGCTGTGGAGTTTTGATGCCGTATAAATATTTTGCACTTTCTGTTACCTGAGATTCTGGGGTTGGCGGACGGACGTACGCACGCTCGGTGGGTAAGACTACGGCTCAACCACTGCTAGCTCACGGGTAACGATCCTTCAGACGTCCGCGCGGCGCATTCTAGAAGGCATCGAACAATCGAGCGACACTTACACCACGGAAGGAAACTGCACATCGCAGGCAAACATGTTTACGCCGCTCTCGAGTATGAATGCCTGGTGGTGGCACATTCTCGAAAACCACGTCTACGCCATCCCGCCCCCAACACCCCGCAAGCGCACGAAGCCGATGGAAGTCCTCTGCGTTGGACCACCCCGCAGCGGCACCGAGTCGCTCCAACAGGCTCTTCTGACCCTGGGCTACGACCACACGTATCACGGCTGGGACATCGTCTACGAAGACCCGCCGATCCCGGCGCCCGGATGGGTCAAGCTGGCGCGGAAGAAGTGGTTCGGCGCGGACAGTCCTACGCCGGACTCGGGAGACTGCAGCATCACGGCGGCCGAGTTCGACGAGCTGATCGGGCACTGCGTCGCGGTGACGGACGCGGCGGCGAGCTGTTTCGCGGCGGAGATGATACGTGCGTACCCGAACGCCAAGATCGTGCTGAACGTGCGGAGGGATTTGGACAAGTGGCACGAGAGCGCGGTCAAGACGCTGGTGCACGTCAACAACAGCTGGAGCTTCTGGGTCGCGAGCCTGTTGGACCGGGAGGCGTTCTGGGCGTGGCATGTCTACGAGAGGTTTTTGTGGGCGCTGTTCTTCAGGGCGCCTGATGGGGATATGGCGGGGGCTATCAAGAGGAATGGGAAGTGGATTTATCGCGGTGAGCTTTTGGCCTTCCTTGTGACGGGGGCGCTGCGGATGGGCTGGAAGCTGATGAGAACAGAACATTGCGACATGATCCGCGGTCTTGTCCCGCCCGATCGGCTGCTCGAGTGGTCCGTTGACGAAGGCTGGGGACCTCTGTGCAAATTCTTGGGGAAGGAGATGCCGAACGTCCCGTTTCCTCACGCGAACGCAACTGGGTCCGGAGGCGGGTGGAAGGCGAGGGAGGAGATGGCGATCAAGAGGTGGATCGAGGGGGCCTTGACGAACTTGATTTTGCTTGGGTTCTTGTTCGTGGGAGGGGCTGTTGCATGGATGAGGTATAGGAGTTGAAAAGAAAGGGGGATGGAATTGGGAGAGTGCAGGACCTAAATATGAGACAGACGGGAGGAGGATGAGCTGTGATGAGAGCTGAGGGACTCATCTGAAAGTCGGTGTCGGGTGTGGTTGGATAGTCAGTGGTGGGCGTTTTGCGGTGATGGATGGATCGCTCAGTCGTGCGAATGGACGATTCTGCTCTACTACTACAACGGAAGATGATGGGTTGAGAGACAGTTCAATTGATTGTTACGACACTTCAGTAGAGACACCGCGGGCTGGCGCCCAGATGCAGGACCGATGCGCGAGACCACGCTCCTCTGTATCCATGGATAGTGTCGAGTACCAGAAACCTCTCATCTCAGCTCGCGTCACAGAAACAAGGCGCTTTGGCCAGTTCATCTCCCCAGAACAAACTACTGACAAAAGAAAAAAACGCTGCTTACATTATCACAGACCCATGCCCGCCACCGCTCGCCATGGCTGTTTAACGACTTGGCGACACGTGATGAGACGGTTCCAGATTCATCTTGCACCTCAGGGGCTCGCGAATTCCCATCATTCAAACACTCATCTCAGTAATACGCACCAGAGACAAACACGGTGTCTTCCCGACCTAGGACCCCGTTCTTCATCAACATCGTCCCCGAAGTAGACAGCGAGTCTGGAGAAGTGCATGAAAGCAGAGCACCTGCAGGAGTCATGCAGATGCCGGCCCCGACGGCGGCCGTGAGGCGCAAACCCCTGCCAAGCCAGCTACCCGGCCCGCCGATGCCGCCACCTCCCGATTTCGACCCCTTTCCGAGTCGTAGACCGGTGCTTAGGGGCGCGCGATCGACGCCGAATCTGAGGGACTCGACGGTTCCGCCAATCTACGACCCGCCGCCAGCCTACGAAGAGTTTCCTGGCGTCGACTACGGCGTCCGTCTCAATGTGGTACCTCCCAGCTCCGGAAGTAGGATCCCTTCTCCTGCACCACCGAGCCCGGCGCCGGTGTTCCCCGGACCTCCCGCATGTGCCGAGACGTTCAATGAGCCGCAGTACCGTCCTTACCGTCCGCCGGCTGCCCCGGTCCCCCCGGCGTCGCCTCTGTCTTCTATCCCGCCGCCTCCCGAGAAGCCAGAGCCTCTTTCTGTTGCGTCTCATCAAGAGTTTCCGCCGCCGCCGCCACCAGGCTTTCCTCCCGCCAAATCAGAGACCTTCCCAAGTGCAAATGCACCTCAGCAGCAGATACCCACCCCGTCGCCATTCCCACCTCCGCAAAACGCCGGTACCTTTCCCGTAGCATCTCACAACAGGCCTCCGGCTTCACCTGCGTTCCGCGGTCCACCGTCAGCAGAGACCTTCCCCCACACCCGCCCACCCGTTTCTCCAAGCTACGCTCCCTCAGAAGCACCCCCGTCAGACTCCCAAACCAAAGAAAAGACGTTTTGGCAGACAGCCCTAGACGAGACCAAGTACTTCGCAGGCGGCCTCATCAGCCACCCCTTCGAATACACAAAGCACCACGCCATCCTCCGCCACTCCACCGCCCTCGTGTGGTACCGCGGCCCCTCCACCTCCGTCACCGTCACCATCTTCTCCGACGCGCCCCTGCCGCCCACGCGGACGGTGTGGCTCCAGCGCAAGGGCTTCTCAGGGAACATGGGCATGAACCTCAAGTCCCTCGTGGGCGCCAACGACTCCTGGCTCGACGTCACGCCCTCGGCGCGCGCCACGCCCGCGGACATGTCGGACGGCGACGAGAGGGGGTGCCAGCGCGACATCAAGAAGTTCCTCAAGAAGGCGCCCAAGAATCTTGCCAAGCACGTCCCTCGCGAGACGCACGTCATTCGCATCCCCGCGGCTGCCGATGACGGCTACTTCCGCCTCGTTCTCTGTACGGGGGGCGGCGGCGCCGGGGGGAATAGCAAGAGAAAGGTGCTCTGCCCCAGCCCTGTTTTCCGCATCGCTAGCACGTCGACGGATGCCAGCGTCGTCCGCGGCGCGAGCTTGGCGAGCATGCCGCTTGAGCTCGGCATCAAGGCCGGGTCCATCGTCGCTACGACCGTTGCGAACCGGTACATCGGACCCGCTGCTGCCGTGGTACAGTCCAGGACGAAGAAGCTTCAGACGGCCAAATTTGTGACCAAACATGCCACCCATATTGCCGCTGCCAAGTCCGGGATCGAGAAGTCGGGAATCAAAACGACTGTCACGGCGTACGAGGAGCAGTACGCCACGACGAGGGGTACGGGGTATGCCCCGTGGCAGGACGGAGAGGCGGGATTCCAGGAGGCGCCGCCCGAGGTGATCGGCCCCGACTCCGGCCCCGTCGATCCCTTCCCGATCAAATTCGACGGGAGGATCGTGCGCGGCACCGGCAGAGGAGGGATGGAACTCGGCGTCCCGACCGCCAACCTCTCAGACATGCCCGAGGACGTCAGGACGCGCATGCGCGGGGTCTACTTTGGCTGGGCGCGCGTCGCGCCCCGGAGCGGCGGCCTGGAGCACGTCTCGGCGGACTGGCACGAGAGCATCATCACCGTCGGGCCGGCGCCGTACGCGACGCCGCGGGTCGCGGCCGAGAACGTCGCGACGGTGCACCTCGTCCACGAGTTCGGCGGCGCGCTGTTCCTGGACTCGAGGCTCAAGGTCTTGGTCATGGGGCAGCTGCGGCTGTCGACGCCGGCCGTGGGGTCGGAGGCGGCGCGCGAGGCGTACGCGGCCGACGTGCTGCTTGCGGTGGCGAGCTTGAGCAGGGAGAACTGGGGCCCCGTCGAGACGAGGGAGAGGATGAGGGCCGCGCGCAGCGAGATGAGTCTGGCGGATCGGTATGTCGAGACGAGGGAGAGGGTGCAGAAGCAGGTCGATCGGATCCCGGTGCATTTGGCCGGGGTCAGGACGGAGGGGGCCGCGTTGAGGGATCGGGCTTTCGGGAAGGGGGGGTTTTGGGTGCCGAGGTGAGGACTTGGTCGGTGTGGATGATGAAGGCAGTTGTATGACGTTGTAGAGCGAGCGTTTGGGATACAGATGTTGTTACTAGATATCAGATATTGTAATTAGATTGCTTTTCTTCTCACGGAGATGATGCTATCGGCACACTATACACATACAGAGCTGTGCTTCAAAGTTAGTGCCCAAAATAGCAGGCGTTTTATACCCTGGTCACCTTGCTAATACTATCGGCACTTATAGGAAGTACTGTGTATAACGATGAACATGGCTGGGTGGTACCCACTTCAAGGCAGCATCCCTTGCGCAGTGATCAAGTAGTTCAATTCAAACAATCCATACACCTATGTTCAACAAGGTTATCTTCGGATTCGCGGTAGCAAACATAAAGCACAAGTCTGCCAACGGTAACCCATAGTTCTATTTGTGTGTCTGTTCCAACGACTTCAACCCCTCTTCGCAACGCTTTTCCAACGATCTCAGGGCCTCTGTGGCACACCTATCGTCCATTCTGATTTGAGAAATCGACTGTTTCAAAGAGCCCAAGAGCTCTCTAGCTTTGGGCTGAAACGTATCACGGTTCATGAGCAGCAGCTGCGCAGCCCTGTCCTTCATGAAAAGACACTCGAGGTGCCTTTGGTCCTGGACTTCTTCGAGCCGTCTAACCAAGTCTTCGAGTGTCTCGAGAACAGTCTCGCGGTCATCGTTGGAGATGATTTGCATCGCTAACAGCGACAACATAGTTCGCAATCTGTCAGGATGGTTCCAGCCAGGCTTGTTCCCTTGCTCTTTGAGAACGTGCCTCAGAACGTCTTTGAAGCCATTCGCATTCTCCATAGTATTCTCAATCTCCTCTAGACTGAAAGCCTTGGTAGAGGTCGCTGCTTCGATTGATCGAAGAATGGTCGGATGGTTTGCTCCGAGATGAGGCTCTGGCCGACTGTTTCTTATTTCAGCATAGTCATTTCCTGTTGTCAGTGACGTTCGCTTTGGGTCATCCATTCCCTCCCCGCCGTGGTCATCGTTTCCCTGGTCAGATACAAAGTTAAAGAATTCGTCCGCGTCTCGTCCAGCGTCCACGTTTCTCGACCATAGTTTCCCAAATTCTTCTTCATCCTGTTGAAGTGATGCTAGCAGATTTCCTAGGGCAATCGCCGAATCCAAACTCAGGTTGTGTGATGGACCCAGGACTTTCAGTGCAGAGTTGTGAACCATGGAGAGAACCTTAAAGACAAGTAACTTGTCCGGTGGCGACTTGCTTAACTCGATCTTGCAGACGGTGAAGAATGAGCTCAGGATATCCGGGTGTGCCATTTGGCGTTTGCCGGTAACGTTCTCTGCGGGATCGAGAAATCGCCTGGAGCAAATTGAAACTATTTTCTCCATCTGGCAATCGCCTGGTGAATCAGCCTCGGTGTATTTGATGACACCATGGTCGACATCAAGATAGAGCTTGAGCTGGTTCCCCAACGCCAGTCCTACACTTGCACGAGCCTTGCCTGTCTCTCCGAGGTAAAGCTGTGCAAGTGCGAGACCGGATTGCAGCCTCATGGCGATCGGATGCCTATCCCCAGTAAACAGCAGCCGTTTGGCTTTCTCAAGGGCTGCTTCGAAGATTCTTTGCGCCTTCAGGTAATTGCCAACGCATATATGGGAGACAGCAAGCAGTTTCTGGCATCTGAGCTTGAACGGATGATTTTGAATGAGTTCGTCGCTCTCACCAGCCTTCTGACTCAGAGCCTCGGCTTTGCTCAGAGCTCGTGTGTAAAGCCCTTCGGCCTGAGTGGCGGATACCATAACATACTCTGCTTCCAGTGCCAACAGATGAGTGTCGCCGAAGTGAGCTTCCATGTTGTCCAAAGCCCGTCTGCAGAGCCTTCTTCCCTGGAACACCCGTGACGTCTTCACCATCAGGCTGCTGGCTAGAACTGCTGCCTCTAGAGTCGAGAAGTGGCCCTCTCCCAACTCTCTTGTAGCTTGATGCAAGCATTCGCGAACAATGACAAAGGCCTCTTCATAGCTCCCTTGCAGCATCAAAACCCTGCCCCTCGCGACTTGAACCGAGATATCCACAGCGATACCTTCTAGCCGCTGAGATTGACTAATTTTTTTGTTCTTCTCCAACGGAAGTTCTTTGAGGGACTTGCACTCTTTTTCGGCTCGGGCAAGCATGTCCTCTTCACCGTCAAAGTCGAATGGAAACCCGCAGAAAGCGATGACGAGAGCCCGAATTCGACATATGTTGATTGAACGTATGCGCATGGATCTTTGCTTCGATGATGGATCTTGTAAAATAGGCGTTCTCTCCTGTTGTAGGACTTTGAAGGCCTCGGAATAGTTCCCAAAACTGAGCAGCACGGAAGCACGGAGGTGCAATGTTTCGCTCCGAGCCGTCTTGAGCATGTCCGGATCCTCGTGATCCTGTGACGAATCTTTTGCAACGGAATCCAAGATCTCGTCCAATTCTTCGATGGCGTCTCGGTGACGGCCAAGCTGATGCAGGACAAGAGCTCGCGAACGCTTCAGGTTCCATGTCGCCGATTCTTTGGCTGCGGGACTATCCAAAATTCGCATTGCATTCTTCAGGTCTCCCGCATGCAGCCAACTGTCAGAGTCGGCTTGCACTGACGACGGCTGATGATCGTTCGGCCTTGACGGTAGGGTCTGCTCTGAGTATCCCTTCAAGTATTTCAGGCTTTGTAATTTTTCTTCGTCTCCGATGCTCCAGCTGCCACGACTGCGAAGACCATTCATCTCACTGGAACCTTTCGAATCGTTCGCGAGAGCCGCATATCTCGAGTAGCAAACTTGCAGCAACGTTTGAAGCATGTTATCCATGTCCTTCGCGTCTCCATGCCACAGCCAGGTGGCGTTTCGCAAACGACCCATACAGTTGGACTTCGGGAACGTGTTGTTGAACTCGTCCTCAATATCCTTCACCGAAGTGAGTCGAATTTTCTCCAGCCTCGCCACTATAACATGTCGAGCCTCGTCGCTTTGCTGGAAGACAAGCCCTATAATGCGATCCGGGACGTTTTGCTCCTTGTTGGTGGCACCTCGCATAGCCCGTATCAATATTTCTTGTATCATCCAGGCGGTATATTCGTTGGCAATGACGAGAAACCCAGACGGGCGTCGTTTTCCTCCTCGAAGTTTATCAAACAGTGACGAGGATGACGCATCTCCGTTTAGGTATTCTTCTAATTGCGCAATGGCATCAACCTGAGACCCGTGGCCATCGCGAAACTCCTGACTGAACCATACTGCTTTGGAGCGAACCGGAACGCGCCCCGGATCGTGGTATAATCTCGAGGTTCTGACGTCGCCATTGTAGTCATGGTCGTCGGCTGGGAGGCCTCGGAGGTGAAGTACTCTGCAAGCTTTAGTATGGGACTCCAAGATTTCCAGTTTACTGCTCAAACTTACTCGACGGATTCACAACTATTATCAGGACTCCTTGACCCATCCGTTTGGTCCTCCGTGATCTCCAACAGTGTCTGTACAGGTGTCAGCAAGTTTCAGGTAGCCAACCGAGTGGCAATCAGCATCGCGACGCTAGACCGACCTTGCCCATGAGTGACTTCAAGCCCGAGTGCAGAGACTTTGCTCCCCTTTCATCGTTTGCAAGTGTGTATGTTTCCTAGATGAAAGGAGTAGAAACCGAATAGACTGCATCAGCGAGCGGGAGCGAGCGGGAACGGGGAATGAACACCTCCGATGCATGTAGGAGGCGTTCAACCGGGGTTACGTTGACAATACATTTTTCTGCCCAACACCACAGTGCGGCGGAGTCACCGAATCAGAGACGCATGTGAGCCTGCACATCACCCTCCGAAATGGCCTCAGCCCGAGGCTTGAAGCAGGGTCCTTTTGTATCGTTGTGACTGGACAGAGCGTCGGTTATATAAAGGAGGATCAACTCAGCCAATAGAGATAGTCCGTGACGTATATGCTATTGACTTGACTATCGCTCATGAGGCGCGCTATTCGGCACCCTTCTAACTGCAGTTAGTAAAGCTACCCGTGGGGTACCGGATATTATTTAGGGCAATATACTATTAGCCCTAGCACCTACTAAATATAATATTCTGAGTTATATTATATAAGTATATAAGGTAACTATTATTATATTAACGCGAAACTACTATAGTTTATACCTATACTACCTATACTACCTATACTACCTATACTACCTATACTACCTATACTACCTATACTACCTATACGACCTATACTACCTATACTACCTATACTGCGGCGCGTAATTATACTATTATATTAGAGGCGGCGGAGGCCCTAGTTAGCTTAAAAACTACTACTAATTTAATAGGAAAGGTAGGGTATTAAAGTGAGGCTATATTAGTAGCTAACTTAGCTATAAATATAGGATCTATTAGTATTAAGCGTAACTAGATATTAGTAGAGCTAGCGTAGGTAGCGGTAGTAGTAGTACTCAGCTTATATTAAAGGTATTCAGGCTTTGTGCTAGTTGCTAGGTTATTTAGCTAAACTGCTTTTTAATTAGGGTAGTTACCCTCTTATCTGCCTTTTTTATTATTATTTTCCTCTTTTTTTATAGCAGTAGTAGTAGCGCGTTATTATTACTATTATTATTATTAATAAACGCGTTAGCTTAGGCGACCTTGAAAGTAGAGGGATCTTATTTAGTTAATATATTATAATTGTTATAAGGGAAGGGCGTAGGTATAGTTAACTAGTATTATAGAGGTTTAGAAGTAAGGGTATTATTGTTATTAAGGTAAAAGAGATCCTATTAGTAGTTATAATAGAGGGTAGTAACCTTAGAGTTAAGTTTTATAGTAGTAGCTTAAAGTGCTATAATCTTAGGCTAAAAAGGCTATAAAAACGCATTAAGTTAATATTTTAAACGCATATAATAAGGGCACTTATTATTAATTAATCTAGCTACTAGTAGCTTTTAATATCTATTTTTATAAGGTATTTTAAGGGATCTTTTGCTCTTAACTACT
Source organism: Colletotrichum sansevieriae (assembly GCA_026260285.1). NCBI lineage: Eukaryota > Fungi > Ascomycota > Sordariomycetes > Glomerellales > Glomerellaceae > Colletotrichum > Colletotrichum sansevieriae. Next base: position 36,116 of record JAOQIF010000210.1, on the reverse strand, counting down.
TAAGTATTTAGTAATAATAAGGTAGCTTATACTCCTTCTAAAAAAGACCGGAATAATAGGAGAATTACTATATACTTTTAGTATTAGTAAATATATTATTTATAGCCTCGAATTAACCCTAAATAAGGTCTATAGCCCTTAAAGAGACTATATAAGCTAATTAAGTAGTTATTAGTTTATCCCACTACTATATTTAGAAGTAGAACTTTTTATTACTAATATATTAAGTATACTACTACTTCTGATTTATAATTATCTTTATAACAGCCTTAAAAAGTCTATAGAAATTAGTTAAGTAGTTATAAAAGTATATCTTTAACTTAATATAAGTAGACTTAGTTTCGGAGGCTATATAGAGATTATAATTATATAACGATGTAACTATAAACTCTATATATTATACGTAGAGGGGTAGGTAGGTCTTTTTAAGGTATATAATAATTTCAGGCTAGGTCTCTTAGAAGGTATTATAGAGAGCCCTTTATTATTACTAAAATACATTACTTATAGATATATAAATATAGGTTCTCTAAGCTTATAAAATATTATTAGGACTTTAAATAATCTCGTTATTATTATTACTAGTAATTATAACAATAGCGGGAGTTATTATTATAAGAGAGATTTAATTTTTAGGTAGGAAGTTAGTAAAGGGTATTACTACTATAGCTAAGTTACTTATAGCGAGGTCTTCAAAACCCTCCATAAAATTAGCCTTGATATTTTTACTAGCTAGACTAAGCGAGGTTTCTCTAAGAGACCTACGTAAAGAGTTTTAAGCTAATTAGAGCTTAAGGATAGTACTAATGATATAACACTAGCTACTATGCTAGTCTAAGCAGGATTTAGCGCGTTAGGCTAACTTTTAGCCTAGTTACTACTACTACTACCTCCTCTTACCTCCTTCTCCCCCTCTAATATACTATCCTATTTACTGTTTTATATTTAATACTACGTTTTTTTAATATATACTATTAATAAAGCTACTACTAGGTATATTAAAATACTACTCTTACTACCTCTTCAGCGGTTTATTAAAGTCTATAAGTATCACTTTCAGGGGGGAGAATTACTCTAAAATTAATAAATACTATATCTAGATTATTACCTACTGATATACCTTTATACTCTCGCTTAATATTAAGCAAAATGCTATATTAAATATTGGATAGACTGAAGTTACATTATTAATGTTAAAGAGTAGTATATTAAATTGATTTACCTATTATAATATATTAGTTATTAGTTTTCCCTTTTTTACTACCTTATTTACTACATTTACATATTATATTTATTAATAAAAGCTCTAGGTTTTACTACTACTACTTGATATATTTTAAGTATATCTAGAAGACTATATTAATCCTTTCTATCTCTTTATTATAGTAAATACTTAGGCACTTAATATTATTATTTAAGAAGATCTCCTTTATAAATATCTATATTAATATAAGGGGTTTATACTTCTCTTAGTATAATTATTATTATAAGTTTCAAATATCCCTCCTTCTTATAACTATATTAATCTCCTCCTTAATTTAGGTAGTAATATCCCTTATAATTAGTTTACCTAACTTTAACTTCGCCTATACCTTCTCTTAAATAACTTTACTATTACTAATCTCTTCTTATAATAATTTATAAAAGGATTAACTTACTAAGGTTAACTCTTTAGTCGTAAGTAGGTAATTATAAGAGTTATTTAGTTATATAACTACTTATAACTCTTCTTATTATAATAACCTTACTAACTATTAGTAGCTAGTTTTATGAGTCTTTATTTTCCTCTTTATAGCTACTAAGGGCTTTAGTTAATTACTATAGTTAGAAGTAAACGCTAATTATAACTACTCCCTGCTACCTACTACCTTTTTACTCTTTATATAAGTTATACTATACTTATAAACTTTCTAGAATTACTAGACTTTAGCTACAAGGCCTTTAAGTATAAGGTTTTTGAGATCTATAATAAGTATTAATAGGGAATATAAAAAGATAGTTTTTAAGTAGTAAAATAATATAAGATATATAAGTAATAGGAATAAATATAGTACTATAAAGAAAATAAAATAATATACTCCTGTTAATATATTAGCGCGTTCTATATATAATTTTATATTATAGCTAGTATATTTAGTATAATGCTGTGTTTAGTATAGCCTATACCTAAAGTTATACTTAGAGCTATGCTTTACTAACTGCGGTTAGGAGGGTGCCGAATAGCACACCGGGGGGTGTCGAACAGCGCGCCTCTCGCTCATGGCTCTGCGCGAGGTGTGTGTGGCGAGGGACGGGCAGGAATCCTCACGAAAGTGGTGTGCTCAGGCAGGCTACCATGAATTCATACAGCATCGGACCCACTTCAAGGCGTGATGGACTCTTTCTCTGCGGATATGCTTCTGGAGATCCTGCCTCCTAATTTGATGAACGTGACAATCTTCCTTGCCAAGTCTTGGTGCCAATATTTGGGTCGCCTGGTAGAAAAGGCCAAGTGGTGGCGTCTTCTTATTTCCTGACCAATTCTGGTTTCTTTCAGAGCCGGCCAACTTTTGGAAGAACAACACGCTGAAGGCTTCATGATCACTCTTGCGCTGTCAATCGCTGCTGTAAATTTCTCTTGGAGATCATCATGGATCATTTAGAGCGCACATACTCCGGCATCAACCTAACTCATGTGAAAGTGAGCTACTACGGGCAACTCGACGAATGCTTGTGCAAGCACGGCGACCAGCTGAACGACTTTCTTATTTTCCCGACGCAACATGGGTGGGAAATAGACAAGGACTACAAGTTGGTTTTTAGCGATGAGGCCGAGCGCGACTGTGCGAACCTTCGCTTCCCAGTATTAATGCAGGCATGGATATACTTCCAGCTCGCCCGGTCTTTCTTTGGCATCACTTCCGAATCTTCGATAAAATTCCAAAGTTTACGCGAACCACATCGACTGACGACGGTGGAATTGAGCCAAATGCTGGAGAAGTGGCACCATTCAATGATGAAGATCAACGAGGTCGACCCTGGAGATGCGGCCGTGAAGTTCACACGCCTCAATCAACTGCTGGAGTTGGCTCGGCTCATTGTCTCTGCCAATATAGTTGACAAGCCCACACCACAGCAAGAAGACTCTGATAACTGGCCGATGGTGAGCACGAGCAACGGTGCGAGTGGTGAGCAGCTTCCCAAATCGTCGACTGGCTCTAGTAAGGGGCAAGACTTGTGTCTGATGATATTCGGAGAGACACTGTCAGCGGCCCTGACACAATGCATGCGAGATTGTAAGGTCAAGCTTTCGGGTTGGCAAAACGACGATGAAGGTGGTTGGGGACCGCCGGCATTCATCAAACGCGACATGGAAACGAAAGAATGGTGCCCGCGAGCGCAAATCATCTTGGAACGCCAGCTGGGGAAAAACGCGACCCTGCTGTTTGTTGCTTTCTCCGCGCACAGCAAAAATAATCACCACGTTCATCCATACCCGTTCAACCGCAAAAGGTGCAATGTTGAAAAGTGCTTCTACGTCGAAGCCGAGGGTTGCGAAGCACCCGACGAGGGTCATGAGAAGTACAACCCACTACACCATCCCAAATGCGACGTCAAGAGTTGCAAATTTGTTGGTCCGAGGGAAGAGGTCATCGCGGATATTCTGAGTGCGGGCAATTTAATGGACCGTCGCGGCGCCTTCCCCGTTTTGAAGATAAGCGGCAACGAGATGGACGAAAAGGTTGAGGCTATTACGTGGAGCAGCGAGCCATTTGCCACCATCTCGCATGTCTGGTCTCAGGGGCTGGGAAATCGAACCGGGAACAAAATCCGAGCTTGTCAGCTTAGGCTGATACGCGAATACCTCAAGGAAGTCTTCGACTGCAATGATGGGCGCGATCAGTTCTTTTGGCTTGACACGCTTGCCATACCCCAGAACGATCAACAATCCAAGCTCAAGACGACGGCTATCAATCGGATTCATCATGTTTTCAGCAAGGCCAGTCATTGCATCATAATTGACAGGCACCTGGTAGCCGATATTCATAGAGCATCAGATTGCAGTGTGGTCGCGGCTAGCCTTTTGGCCTCGGCGTGGATGACACGTCTCTGGACACTTCAGGAAGCTTTTGTAAGCCGGCATCTTCACATCGCCATGCAAAAAGAAGAAGACCACCCCCATACTCGCCCTCTAGACGATATGTGGTCCCCGAAGAGGGACCCATGTCTTAAACTTGCCCTTGAAAGGATGATCCGACAGAAATTCTCACATAGCATGTTGGGAAAGGAGCGTACCGCGAAAGGGAAGACGAAGTTGAAGAATCAGCAAACCCGAGCAGTGCTAATTGCGAATGCTTGGAGGGCCACGCGATATCGGGTGGGTTTTCTCGATTCAAAATTCTGTTGGTATTCAAGCGTCAAATAACTAATCACGTCAGTCTAGACAACTGCCCGTTTGGATCACGAGACGCTTGCTTTAGCTAGCTTGCTGAACGTGCCTATTCCAACATTGACAACATTGAACGGAGAACAAAACTCGACGCAACCCAAGCCCCGGCCTGCGGAATTAATGCAACGCTTTTGGAATGCCGTGAGCGCAGACCCAGAACTTGGGGGTTCGATACCACCCGGCATGATATTTTTGCCGGGGAAGAAGCTTCCCGGCAGAGGTTATGGCTGGGCCCCACAAACGTGGATGTCGCATGAACAAGAACCATACCCAAACCCCTTGAACTTTTCCAAGTTTCCCACAGCTCTTCACACTCTAGGTCTGATCGTGCGATATCCAGGATTTATCCTCCAAGCGTCAAGACAAAATCTGAAAGACATCATCGGAGCTGGGAAAAAGGGCACATTCAAGATGGCTGTCGGGAGAGGTCTCCAGGAATGGTATAAAGTGTCCACTAACGACGAGACCGACCAACAGCGATCTTTCAGCGAAACCCTGGGAAACAGGTTAGACGATAAGAAGAACCTCAAGATCGGTATAATACTCTCGCGCCCACGACCCGTCGAGGTTGATGGAGAAATTGGTCTTCTTGTCGAAATCTACGAACCATCGACAGAGGACCGAGCTGGATTTCGAACAGGCGATGAAACGGCCTGGAAAGAGCCGGGGAGTCATACAGAAAACAACACAAAGGAAAAAAGCCAAAGTCACCATGAAGATATTGTCGAGAAGCTCAGAACAACACATTTCACGCACGTCATTCGAAGAGTACAAGTGTCTCGCATAAGCCTCGTTGAGTCAGAGTCACCAAGCCGCGATACCGACCAAAGCAAGACAAAAAGTCGTAATTCAATTCTCTCAAGGTACATGGAATTCGATAGGAGCAATACTGTCGGGGTAACGGTTTCTGAGGACCAACAATGGTGCGTGGATGGGCAGCCACAGCCTAAAGGAATCAGTCGGGTATGTACGACCACCGACTCCAATCGGCAGTCACCCAAAACACCAGAATCGTCCACAAACCTTAAGGCCTTATTGAGGATACTTGGAATGTCTTGAAGCAGGTCTTGGGCACAAAGATGTTTAGGTAGATTGCTCCAAGACAGCGTGTTGCAACTTGGCTTCAAGGAAAGTCAACACGGTAAGGACTTCGATGAAGGTGGAGATGTCTGACGAAACAAGCTTTATTAGTGCTCACATTGGTGTTTGAAAAAATGCAATGCTATGGGTGTCATAGTTCGTCTTTCCACGGAATCTTTCTATGTTTACTGAGGCATGTGTGGGATTTCCGGTTCATGTGATTTGTCTGAATCCTTTCACTCAAAGAAGGCTCACGCCCACATGATGGATCATTCGCAGGTAACCCGTTTAGTCTATGTAGTCTTCTGACGTCTTAACTGCTGTTTTCGAGAACCGACTCAGAGCTACTCTCGACTCTTTCTGTTGAAAGCACAGAATGCTTTCCTGTAGGCTGCTTAGTACGTGTGACTGGCGTTCGCCTTGGATAATGAGACCTCATCTTGGGCTTCCACGTCTAGTCCTCGGTATGACATTTGAGCGAGATGATGTGGTCTTCTCCGTCTTGACGTGGCCCTCGAAGGGTTGTTCTTTCTCTCGTCTTCGTAAGCCTCATGGCGTCCCTCCCACCAGTCGTTCTCGTCGCCTCTGAGCGGTCCAGGAAAAAATTCGTGCAGCAACGCTTTTCCACGCTTGTGTGTTGTGTGGAAGTCCATAATTGCATCCATAACCTTGTTGCACTTTATTTGATCCACCATCTCCAACGGCAGATTTCGCGACTCCGGCGGGATCTCAGCGGCTGCCAACCAGGCGTTTTGAAACATGCCTAGACCACCAACCCCGAGAAGGCACCAGGTCTCTGGTACCGACTTGCTGGCGGATACATTGATGAGCAAGAATAGCCAAAGAAGTGAGATTACAACGATCGAAACCTGTGTAAGAATGAATCCCAAGGGCAAGCCGCCAAAGGGCCAGACGTAGCACCTTTTTGCTTTGCGGAACATGCTCTCTCTCCTCGAAACAACGATGTTCTTGTTTCTGTCCTTTTGGGGATTCGAGAGCCACTCGAACTTCTCCCACGGCCTGCTGTTTCTGGGTGACGGCATAGTTGCGAATGACTCGAGGTCGAGACACCGACTGAAGCCATTGACCACGACCACTTCGCGAGAGCCATTCCCCGATGTCAGCGCAAAGGTTTGTGAAGATCGCTGTCTGTTAGGCAGTTTCTCGGCCCGCCACTGAGGCAGGATTCCCGTCCATTGAACCAGCGCGGTTCCTACGGCGGTAATCAGGAGCACGTTCCACGATCGGTTGAGGAAGTAGGGGATGAGCGCGAGGCCGAACTGTGCCAGAGTCACGATCGCCCCTATAAGGTGTATGTGGCTCCACGAAAATTCAGTGAGACCATTGCCGTTCCATTTGGCGTCGAAAACCGTTATTCTCAGTGCGTAGTCGCTTTCGTCCTCTTCCCGACCAGCTTTTCGCGCTGTTATTGCTTCCATGTCTCGGAGCATACGACTAAGAACAAAGTTTTTGCTCTCCCGTACGTATAGTGATCCAAGGTTGAGCACTTTGCAGGCGTAGTCCGGGTTTGAAAGTAAACGTCCGTCGCCAATGATCCCGACGAGTGCGATAAAGGCGTAAGCCGCACATCCAAAGGAGAAGCATACTGGAACATATGTCTTCCCGGCACCTTGCGAAAATGCCTTTTGGACAATATCTCCCCCCAAAATGAATAAGATCGTGGATATATCACTTGGATTTATCCATTGGGCGGCCAGCTCATCGCTCGTGGAAATGAAGGGCATTGTAAAAAAAACAAAAAAACAATTGGGGATTCCGATGGAGTCGTGCACGCTCTTGGGGTTTCGAGGTTGTGTTTCGACGAGTCGAACTTCATATGGAAAATTCGGTGGCGGGCAGCTCGCGGGACCAGCTGTTTGATTGATATATCAAAAGAGCTAAGCGGTTGGTGTGGTAACACAGCATACAATAATGTTGAGCCAGTCAAAGGTTTACAGTGTCTTAAAAGACTAGGCACACCGTAATTCGCAAGTCTACTGGATGTCAACAAGGCTCGGGCTCGGTCTTACGACGTTAGTGGCGTGATTGGGAGGTCGAGATTGGGCCGGCTATTAATGGACTTGCTTGGTTTGCCAGGCTTAGTGTCATGATTCTCTTCTCACTCAGAAAGCCTGACAGCACCGCCCCTTTATTCCTATCATTCGGGCGCCAGAATGGGCAGGGCTTGCTTAGCCACGTGGCAATTTGGAAAGCCCTCCTGACGTGAGAATCGAAGAGAGCAGCGAATCATCCGCACAATAGACCGGGACGCGAGGCAGACTTGCGAACAAGATCTGATGATTAATGTTGACTGACACAGCGTGAGGCAAGATGCTTCAACTCATTGGGCTTCAGCTCATGTTGAGGCTTTAATGCTGGAGCATTTTATGTTGTGAGGCGAAAGGTCACAGACCGGTAGATCCAACTTACCGACCATACAAATAGGTCCATAGGCCCCTACCTTGAGGCGAAGACTGGGCTCAATGGTTGGGCAAATTCAGGCCAGGCACCATTAAAGAAAGAGACATGATGGGGACGACTTGCATTGGGCCTTTGGTGAAGTCCAAACTGGGAACATTCGAATGGAGTAGTCCCCCTGGAATATCCCCCTGATTTCGGGAATATCTGCATGCCGAGCGGCACAGGCCAGGAACAATAGCCTTATAAGTAGTATATGCTATCATGTTCGACCCGCCGCCGAAGGTACTCTGAACTTGTCGAATCCATGTTGTAGGCCTTTGACGTTTGAGTTAGATGAGTAAAGAAGATGATTCAAGTTAGAATTCAGGGCAGCTGGAGGCACATAACAGCAAATAAGTCTCTCGAAAATGATTCAATCAACGCGTCGAGGCTTTATTAAGGGCAGCCATGAGAAAAATCTAATGTTCATCATTGTTGTTTCCCAGAATATATCCCCAGATTACTAGCCCAAGTAGTTGTAATTTCTTGGTTTTCTCATGGCTGTGTAATGCAGACTCTTTAACCTATGATTTTACCTTGAATCGAATGGGAATATAAGATGCGAGCGGAAGGTCATTTATGACCTGTGGAAGGTTACAGAGCACCAAAAGTGCATAGATTATGAACACAAAATAGGAACGTTGCCTGACCACCAGGGGCCAGTGCCGCTTAAAGGAACAAGGATACTGCCGCTATCTTCGAGAATAATCTGATGGGAGCTCAACGAAAACTTACAACACTACTGTCCACATATCCTCGAGCTTTCTGGCATCATATCAAGTAAATGTCTGGAAATGAGTCACAAATATGCCGGCTTACACAAAACTTTCCATTACGAAATCAAATAATGAAGAGTGTGCTAGGCTGCGGCGCGCCAGTACGGTGACCGACGAGATGATGACAATGGAAAACTTCTTCATTCTTCAGCCCATTGGCCGCCGTAGCGCGGTTACGTTGAAGGATTAAGGTGGCTTCATCCTAAGCCTCATGAGGCTACAGCAAGGATGAAGCTCCTATTGTCGTGGATGACTGCGGAAACTTCCACAATGAGTGCGCGAGTAGCATCAGGCACAAGGCCGAGTAACAGGGAATGTTTCAGTCTCGATGACTCTTGATTAAGACAATCAAATGGAATATCTCTGCTCCTCAAGCTCGTTTCATTGCCTACTCCTCCTCGTCAAATCCCCCGACACTTAAGCTCTGCAGCCCCGGCCCAGTAGCACTATCGAGCGGTGCCACAAACGCCATCTGGCTCCAACTGAACAGCGTGTTACGACCACCGTAGACGAAAACTTCGAATCTCCCTGTGAAATTTCCATTCACCCAAACCATGCTTCCGTGTAACACATCCGTCTTGATGGTAATATTTGCTGGTAGCTCTGAAATACTGACTTCTTCATGTGTGGATGTTGAAACATTTGCCCAAATCCTCCCTGGGTGACCCGGGTCCAGCCCAAGGGCATCTTGTTCACCAACACTGCGCAGCGGGTACAGATAACCATCGGCATTGAATACCAGACTACCCTTGCTGTTCAGGGACAGCGTGTCGTCGGGTCCACTTAGGTTGAATGGGCCATTGGCTGATAAAGTCAGGGTATAGTTCATTCCCTTGCTTCCTTGGCCAAGCTTGACCGTTTCGTCAGTCTGATTAGAGCGTGTCCATGAGTACAAACGACCAGAGGAACCGCTGAAAGACGATTCACGGTCAAGGTTCTGGCCTGGGGCAATGGGTGAGTAAAAGTCGATGCTCGGTGCTACATCGACTTCCGAAAGCTCGATTCCACGGTGTCCGCTCCAAGCTCGGGTTCCGACAAGACCTATGCCTCGACGCATGGCATAGTAAGCTTCGAGCTGGGTTAAAGCGTCAGGGCCGTTGTCGTTCCATGCCGCCAAGATAGCGCCTTTGTTCGACTGTGAACCCTCAGGCACTTGCTCGGTCTTGTTGAAAGGGTTAAAGTCTGCAGGCGTCCACTGCCACCCAGATTCGTCGGCGAAGTTGAGCACACGCGTTTCATTGAAGAACTGCGGGTACCTCGCCGGCAAGATGGGCGTGTGGTCATTCTTGAGGGACATATAAGCCCACCAGTCCTCCGAGTTGATGATATCATACCCGGTGTTTGCTAAAAGCACGGGGTCTGACTGTCCGTACTGCCAGTGTTGTATGACAACATCCTGTGAGATAGTGAAGTTTTCTGAGGGCTCATCAGTGCCCCAGATGCGAATCCTTTTGCCCGTTGTTGAGTTGATGAAGTCCGACATCTGGTTGACAAATCCGATATAGACATCAGCCAAGGTTGGGTCATACTCGTCGGCTCCGACATGCACCTCTTTGGTCTCAAACCAGGGCAGGAATTCCGACCAGATGCGTTTCACTGTTGGAATCGCTTCAGGGTGCGAGAGATTCAGCAAGTCGCGCTTCGGTAGGGAAAGTCCGGGTTTCCACTTTGTCAGATATAAGCAATGACCAGGCGCCTCGATCTCAGGAATGACGGTAACGCCCCGCGCTGCGCAATGCTTCTGGAGATCGGCAAAGTCCTCACGGGAAAGGGTCTCATTCTCCCGGCCGTGTAGAATGGGCAAGAGGGACTCGTCTTCTGGTCGCAGAGAAAAGTGAGAATAGACGTCTTCCCATGACGCATTCCGTCCTCGGTTGAGTGGGTAGTTGTCGCTCAGGTGATAGTGGAACTCGCTCATCTTGAAGAAAGATGCGTAGCTGCAGAGCTCTTTCAGAAACTCGGGCGCGTACCATTTGCGACCAGCATCAAGCATGTAGCCGCGAGTCTCGTAAGCTGGTGCATCAACAGCGCGCCCAACAGGAATTGATCCATTGGTTGATGCAAGGGCTTGGAGCAATGTCCTTGTTCCCCACCACATACCACGAGCTCCGGTGCCGCCGATGAACGCGCCTTTGGGCGATATCGCAAGTTCGTAACCCTCCGATGTAGGTTTTCCGTTCTCATACGTAATTGAAGAGACGTTTCCGGTACATGAGCCAAGAAAGATGCCGCCGGTACCAGATGTCTGCGGGAGCCTATCAATTACGTGTAGAGTCCAATTGGCACCGGTGAGCTGGTTGATGTCCGTCTGAAATAGCGTTGCAAAGTTGTGGCCGCTTGGGGGAATCAGCGTCAACCCATCCGTATCGACTTTGTCTGCGAGGCTCCTCTCGAGGTAGATGGCTTTTGGGCTCGACGCAACCTGCCAAACCGACCCATTGGGCGTTCCCAACATGTGTAGTGGAGGAGGTAGGAGCTGGACTCCCCAGGTTAAGGCTGGAGCCAGCAGGAGCGTCGCTACTCGGAAGAGAGTCATGAGATCGGATGGCAGTTTCTCTGCAACCTGCCTATTCACTGGCAAGCTTGTTTGTCACGGCTGAGCTGAAGTGGCTAACGACAAAACAGCTCTACTTGTAGCGCATTTGCTGTGTCACCGATCCCGGCCATCCCTATCTCCTGTCTTCCTCTCTCTTACTGAGATACGAGGAAATTACGTAGATAAGCAGAACCCCGCACAGCGAGATTTCAGTGTAACAACGAACCGCTTTCTGGGGTAACGTCACCGCAACGACGATCATATCATTGGGGAGGGGATGTGGAACATTTCCGGTCGCCTGATGCTGGTATCACCAATTTAAATCAGAGACCGTGCCCCTTGCGGGGAAACAGCCACGATACCTACGCCTGCAACCGCTGACCGCATCTTCAATAGTCTTTCCGTTGAGTATCATGTTAGCCTGGAAGCAAATCCTAAATGTTAGTCGTTTTCACTAGACTTCAATACCATAACTTTCTGATCTTGTTTCTAGTTACCCTTCATCCTCCAACTCTTCTATGCTCGCCATGATCAAGGCATCGATCCTCTTCTTTTTCCTGGAGATTTTCCCAGACAAGGGCTCCCGAAGAGTTCTTTGGGTTCTGCAGATCTTGAATATGCTGGTGGGACTGTCGTTTGTGATTCTGTGCTTGGCACAATGCCAGCCGTCCACAGACTTCTGGAACGGCTGGGATGGAGAGCACCAGGGCAAACACGTCGATTTCAGCCGGATCGGACTGAGCCACGCCGCCCTCAACATCGCACTCGACGTGGTAATGCCCATCTTCCCGATCACCCAGATTTATAAGCTTCAGATGGATACCAAGAAGCTGGGCGTCGTTGCCATGTTTCTAGTTGGAGTCTTGTAAGTTACCAATGATGATCTTTTCAGAGAGTTTAGCCAACCAGACTGCAGTATGACCATCGTCAGCATACAGCGCATTAAGACCTTGATCTCGTTCGCAACTTCATTGAACTCCACCGGTAAGCCACTCGACGCGCATGACCCTGACGTATTCGTGAATAGCCGACCCTGTTGCTGTGGTTATCTGGTCTTTGTCGAACTTGGTCTCGGCATTGTGGTGGCGTGCATTCCGAACCTGCGCCGACTTCTCAGAACACTCCCCTCCAAGGTTATCCAGAATATGGCATCGGCAATGGGCTCGTCAATTTCGAGCAGCCGCACGGTATCGGTAATTTAAATGTACCACAACAAACAAAACAAAACGTTCGGGGAAACCCAGGCAACAATGAGGACAGACACTCGGAAGCAAGTCAGTCGCTGCGGGGCTTCGACTGAGGGTGTGATGGAAATACATTACACGCGTTAGCTGCGCGCGAAAAATGGGAATCTTGCTCGCAGGGTGTGCAGACTGGGCACCTGAACCAAAGAAACCATGATGATTGTCATGACTTGTCAAAATGCCTTACGAATACTACATCGCTGACGGCATTCCCATTACGTGGCCATCGCACGTTTGCATTCACGGCAGCCCAATTTTCTCAAAGCAGCGGCTACGCATGTTCCACTCATGAATGCAGACAACGGGAGCAAAGGGTCGGACTCATCCAGGCTCCTGGATTCTGCAATTGCCCAATCACAATGCCCAATTTGAACTTTTCGAATCAAAGATTCAGGCTTCACGTGGCAGCGCCCGGCTCAACTTAATTAGCACCAGGATGTTAGGAGTCACATGGCAGCGCAACGTCAGACATTGGGCATCGAAGCACGCAAGGCACCACCAACTGCAGCCCTGGCAGCTTTGTGCTATGAGTCAAACCAGTTCGTCGGGCTCGTCGAGGATGGGAAACATGCCGTAGTTGGAATGAGTGAGAGTCCTGCGTGTAGCAGTGAAATGTAACAGCATCTTATGTACAGTATGATTCATCCGCTTTCGCATCGCTAAATTTCATGAACTGTTGTAGTGGGAATAATCAGCTGGTGAACTCCGGAGGGAGTTCGGTCCCGGAAAGCGTGCCGAAGCTACCCGCTTTAGACGAGTTGCTAGCTTGTGTCTTCTTCACGGAAGTCTAACAACGCAGAGTCTCAGAAAAGCCGGGAAACCCGATTTCAAGATGGATACCTCTCGGCCTTGGAATCTGGCCTCTCTCAAAACTGGCATCATATCACACGCCTTCTGTTGTCTTGCCCGGTAGGTAACCAACGCGCAACTTCGCCTCATTATCGCCAAGCATGACTCACTGTCCCCCGTCTGAACGATTTCAAATCAAGGGCCACCGCGACCCCCCTTGATTGACCCCAAATGACCCTGACTCGGCCGCTAGCACGCGCACCCCGTGGCTCTGAGGCGAGCCTTCGGCCACTAATTTGCCAGGATGCACTGGGCGCCTATGACTGCGGCCTACGGCATGCCCGATCGATCAACTCATGGGCGCAACTTCATCAGTGTCGTCAGCATAACACTAGGCAACATATCTACGATATATACCTGCCGCCTTCTCTGATTTTCCAGCAGGTTAAAGACGCCTGTTTCAAATTACGGCATCAAGCCACGCGCCGTTGTGCCTCAGTCACGCACCCCGGCGAAGACTCAGCCCTCTCTCCGAACTTCCACATACTTTCTCAGAATAGTTCTACTTGGGAAGCCACGACAAATCAATATAAGAAGACACGGCCTCCAATTCGCCGACATGGGTCCCGCACTACGCAACGGCAGCGATGCGCTAGATGTCCTCTCTCAAGGCCCCTCGCAGGTCACTGCACATCAGCGCCGCCCCCATGAGCACTTCAAGGGGACCTTTCTTCGCGCCCATGGTTCTCTCCTCCTAGACCGGGAGTATGCCGACCAAAGACTTCGTCCTCTTGATCTCGTCTTACTCGGAAACCGTCAGACACGGGCCGGACGACACCGACAATTTCGAAGGCGCGTCTACCACGATCACTTCGCTAGACAATGGTACTCTGAAGAGACAGCAGAGGGCCGCTCTCTAGCGGCCCTTGACGGCGTCAGATTTCCTAGCGAGACCTCACAGCTTCGCCGGACGCCGTCACTGGAACGGCAAGGAGCCTTCCGGGCTCCCGACACGACCAAGCGTCGGATGGAACGGGAGGAACAAGAGCTCGCAGAGCTGTATCGACTTGGCCTTCTTTATGACCATGAACATATTCGTGGAGCCGGTTTTGAGCTCAGTTCAATTTTGCCCAATGAACCTGAATTCAAGTTACGTCCTGCCAAGCGGGCGCGTCTGAGCAACGCTCAGCGACGTACTTATGAAGATGAATTGCAGTTGGCGCTAGATCTATCTCTCGCCGAGCTTGGCCGCGATGAGTCTTTTGCACGCTATCTTCTGTCCCCCGACCTAGACGAGCCTCCTTCCGACAACGAGTCCACTTCTGAGCTTTCACATTTTGCATCGGGGCTCATTAGCCCCCCGGAGTCTTTGTGCGGCGATACCCCCGATTTGACCACCGATTTCGATTCTGATTCACAACAATCTTCCTTGAGTTCATGCTCCGATGAAACCCTTCCGAAAATCATACAGACTAGAGGCGTAAAAGAGCACATGAGCAGGAGCATGGATCGCGACATCCCCGATGATTTCTGGATGGAACTGGGTGACGGCTTGTAGCAGGTCCGCATAGGAGATCCCCGCGTGCCATTCGGATCTCGACACTTTTATTTTGATCGAGAGACCATCGGACTGGCCCTCATCAACCCAGTGCCAGTAGATGTTGGAAATCGCGGCTCGCAATTTCTCCGTTCCATGTAGCGAATGTCTTTCGAGCGGTTGTGTGCTCGTGCTCTAATAGCACTGAGCTCACCGTCCTCCGTGTAGCTATATATGTAAACTTGACTTCTTCCAATAGACTAATGCGTTTTGAGAAGCAAGTAGTGATGCAAATTACCCAGCCCGTGGGTCCCATGGGTACCCGCAGTATGGGTTAGGTAGTAACGGGTACTACCCAGAATGTTAGAAGTTGCCCATAGGTACCTATAGGTTATATAGGTTTAGGTTATAGCTAATATAGGTACCTATAGGTAAGGGGTTTTATATAACTTATTATAGGTATCTTTTATAGTAATTAACTTAATTCTTTAATTCTATAGATATCTATATCTAGAACTAATCGCTATTATAGTTCCTATCTACCTTTAGGATTACCTAGACTAAGTAGAGGTCTTTAGGTATAATAGTATTATACTTAGTATAAGTTATAATAAGGTTAACTACTAGATTTATTAGTTTAATATATAAGTAATAAATCAGGGTATATACTCTTAAAGATATTAGTAAGAAGAGACTTAGTAGACTCTTAAAGAGCATAGATAGCTAAGGCTTAGAAGTAAAGATCCTAGTTTCCCTAGTCCTAGTAGATTTTATATATAAGATATTAGAAGGGGAGCTTATAAATAAGAAGATTAATAGACTTCTAGTATATATAAATTTCGCAGAAGGCTTTAGCTAGAAAGGGTTAATTTATAGTTATCTTTTATATTAATCTGAACTTATTACTAGGGTGCTAGTAATACTTCTTCTTCGTAGCTCTAGCCTAGGTAGACTTACCTAGAGCTAATTTACTACTTATAGTTTTCCTTACTTTAGGAACTTTGCTAGCCTTCTTACTAGACTTCTTACTAGCCTTCTTAGTATTAGTAGCCTTTTAGGCGTTTTTTATTCTTATAGATAATATCTAAATATAATTAGTATAAAGAATAGGTATACTAAAAAAAGGTTTAACTTATAATATAATTTATATAGTATTAAGTATAATATTAGTATTATTTATAGAAGAAAAAGTTGAATATATTATTAGCTAATTTTTAATTATTTATAGGAAGGTGCGAACCTTTTGAGGAGAGTGCGAAGCTATTTCTATATAAAATATAGATATTAATAAATCTATAGTATATTATATAACTATTATAAAAATATAAGAATTAACTTTTTAAAAAGAGGGTATTTAGAGCAATCTATAGGTATAATTTAAGGTATTTTGATTTTTTGATTTTTAATTAGAAGAAAAGGAAGGTACCTGCAGCGTATTATATATAGGCTACTTATAATTAATTATTATAGTTTTTTGATTTTTCTAAATAATAATAAAATCTTCCCCCTAATAAGCACCTACTAAAGAACTTAGCTAATATTATAATAACTACTATAGGTAATATATAATAGTCTTTATACTATACTTTTACTTACTAATAACTATTTTAATTATAGAGTAGTATATTATATAAAATATTATCTAGGCGGAATTATAGTATATTTTATATAGATTTATAGTAATTATTTATACTAATTAGCAATAGGTTAACTACTTAGGACTAGCGCTAGAGCTAAGCAAAAGGTAGAGTTAGAATATTCTGATAATATAAATATTAAGAAGTTTTGCTAATAAGTTAAGAATATAAATAAAGCCTAAAAGGCGATTAATTAGGCTAAAAGGGCCCTTAGATAGTAGAAATCTTATACGCTTAAGGCTCTAACAGCTTTAGATATATAGATTAATATATCTATAATAGAGCATACTAAACCCAAAGCTTAAGAGATCTAGCAAGTTAATACCCTATAGTAAGTATCTTTATTTTAACTT
This sequence comes from Colletotrichum sansevieriae, assembly GCA_026260285.1. Classification (NCBI taxonomy): domain Eukaryota; kingdom Fungi; phylum Ascomycota; class Sordariomycetes; order Glomerellales; family Glomerellaceae; genus Colletotrichum; species Colletotrichum sansevieriae. The sequence goes on along the minus strand of JAOQIF010000210.1, from coordinate 19,275 downwards.
TATTTTAAATTACTTTCTTTATACTAATATTATTTAATATATTAAAAGGAATATATCTAAGCTAGCTTCTTATAAGGCTTGCAGGGCCTGCTATATTAATATATAATATGATTATTAATAATAATAGTAATAAAGAATAGGAGGATATTCCTCTGGATAAGATTAATAATAATATATAGATAAATTTGGATAATATTAAGACTATGCTTAACTTTGAAGTTAGTATTAAGGATAGGGTACCTCAAACTAATAGAGCTAAGCAGAGTACTCTAATCCTTAATAAGCTAATTATAGTATATAGATTATAATAAATAATTACTATAATTACTAATTCTTCTAGGATAACTAAATCTATAAATACTAATTTTTCTATAATACTTAGGAAGTAGTTCCTAAGCGCCTCTATATTAAGATTAGGTATATCTTGAGCAATCCTATATTTACTCTTATTATAATATATAATTATAATCTGCTTAGAAATAATAATAACTTCCTAAGTATAGAAAGCTTCTTTACTAGGGAGGAGATTCTTTTTTAGTTCTATATTATTAAATATTAGTACCTAAAGCGTCTATCTAAGAAGATATAAGAATAGCTTATCCTTAACCTATATATTAAGAAGATAAAGACGTAAGTATTATAATATTATATTAATTTATATAGATATACTAACTATAGAAGGATATTCTCTCTAGGTTATAGACTAGCTCTTTATATATATAGTATGCTATATATTACTATAGAGCGTCGCTATACTTCCTCCTTCAAGCCTCCTATTAAGGATATATTCTTTGAGATTGCTAGCTAGGGTTAGCAAAAAGAGGTCTAGGAGCTTATAGGTCTATACTAGCTCTAGGATAGCTTTACTACCCTTAATAAAGTAGCTAACTACTTATATACTATAGATAGTATATTCTTAGCTATTTTATAGCTAATCCCCTTCTTCCTTAAGCTTAAGCTTAAGCAGGATACTACTTTATATAATTGGTATAAGATTAGTAAACTAGCCTAGAAGCTAACCTATTTCCTAAACATCTCGCTTTAAGTAGATTGTAGTTTATATAATATATATAAATAGTATAAATTAGAGTTTCGCTATGAGATAAATAATAGGTATTACTACTAAATATTATAGTAATCCTTTGAGGTAATTAATTTGATTTAGAATAATCTAGCACTCTATGCTCCTAAGTTGTTTATTAATTCCTTTACTAAATCGAGGTCTTTCTTTTATAAAGTTACTCGTTTAGTATAAATAGTATATAGATTATTATCTACTTAAATTAATACTAATACTTAGAGATATTTTAAGTATTCCTTACTCTTAAATATATTTACTAAGAACTACTTGCTAATCTCTTGGAGAGCCTCTATAGCCCTTAATTAGAACTGAATTTAATACCTTTTTGAAGTTAGTAGATTAAGTATTATTTTATAAATAACTCTAGTAAATATACTTTTTAGTATTAAAAGATCTATTATTTCTTAGTATTTTTAAATCTTATAGAGCGCTATAGCTTTATTTCCTTAGTAATAAATCAAAATAATAGAATATTACTTACTACTAGGCCTCTATTTATAAGTCTTCTAATATTTTACTATCTAAACTAGTTTCCTTTAAGCTAGTCTTAACTGCTTTCTCTATTATACTATAAGTAGTTAGCTAGTATTAGTGCGTTTAGTATATTTTATTATAAGACTCTATAATTAATAAGTAGGTAGTAATTCTAGCTTAGATCGCTAACTGCTAAGATCTAGGCTAGCCTAGCTAGAGCTTATGCTACCCCTCTGAGGAGTTAATAGTATCTCTATAATTAGTTATTTTCAGAGCGCTATATTATTACCTCTTTTTTCTAATAGAGCGATCTCTAGTTATAATAGAGAGCTCCCTATCCCTTAGGGGGGGCTCTCTTTAGATAAGGGGCTAGTTAGCAGGCGAGGTATTATAAATAGATATAAGTTTAGATATAACTAAGGGAAAAGATAGTAAAAAGTATAAAAGTTAGAAGATAAATAAATTTAAAAATTTAGTTTAAACCCTAAAACTAACCCTTATATAATTAATCTATACTATAATATAGTATTTATATTTATTTTATAGTAATCTGCTTATTTTCTCTCCTTCTATTTTAATTATCCTTATCTCTTAAATAGCAAATCTATTAGTATTACTAGACTCTCTAAGTTCTAATATTTATAGATTAGATCCTTTTTAATTAGACCCTTTTAAGGTAGATAATCTAGATCTTTCTAATATCTAATAGACTCCTACTTAATCTCTCCTAGTCTTATCTATACCTCTTGAGTTATAAACCTAATTATAAACTATTATCTTTATTCTTAAAACTATTTAACTATTTTTATCTTTTTAGAAAACTCTACTATAATACTATAAGTAGGTTAAACTTAGTAAATATAACCCTTAGTCTAGGTAGTTAACGTCTAAATAGAAATCAAATATGAAATCATTCTAGACTCTCTAATATAGAACTAAATATTAGGAATAATTTCACTAAGGCTCTTATATCGCTTCTAGGGAGCTAAAGTTAGTTTATAAGTATTATTATTAATTATTTACCTATCTATTTATTAATAATACTAATATAAGCACTATATAGTAGCATCTTAACTCAAAAGCATATCTTAGAGTTTAATAGCACGGGCAGGGCTAAGCGCCTATAAGTTAGCTTAGTATTATAGTAATTATTTATAGTAATCTATAAATAGGAATCTAGAATTATCCCTACCTCCTAATAATAAGCACTAGTTTATTTTATAATTAGGATAAATCTTTTACTTAACTCGGTTTTAAATCTAGTATTTAAATACTTTTATTTATTACTAAGTCCTCTTTACTATCTCCTATCCTAAATAACCCTCTAAAAATAGGTATCTAAGGAGGCCTAATGTATTTAGCAAGTAGCTATCTAGCTAATTCCTCCTAATACTTAAGTCTCTCTTATAATTAATATTTAGAGTACCCCTAGTCTAAAGTATACCTTACTTAGTATCCTTTATTACTATATTAATAAGTAATAGAAGTTATAAAAAGTCTTTCTAGGTGCTATTAATATAAGTTATAGATATATAGTACTAAAGTAAGGAAAAGCTATTATATAACTCCTAAAAGTAATATATTAAAAAACCTAAAAAGCAGTTACTTTCTAGATTATCTTAGTAGATAATTATCTTGCTTTTAAACCTAAAATCCTAGCTAAGGAACTTACTAAGGATTTAGTATTACTAGTCTAGCTAGTATACTATATTCGCTATTTAGCATATATCTTTAACCTTATTATTAAGGCAATTCTTATAACCCTTAAGGTAGCGGTAAAGGATATATCTCTAGAATCTCAACCCTCTAAAACATAGCCTAAGGATAAGGAAGACTCTAATAATAAGGAAGACTCTAATCATAAAGAAGACCCTAATAATAAGGAAGACTCTATTAATAAGGAAGCCTCTAATAACGAGGAAGACCCTAATAATAAAGATAATAAATATTCTTCTATCTTCTTTATATATCTTATTCAAAAGGTAGATATAAATTTTAAGCTCTTATTAATAAATATATATTAATAAGATTATAGATATAATAGTTAGTAATCTCTCTAAAACTTTCTACTCTAAGAATATAAGAGTTCCTCGACCTCTAAGTATCTACTTATAAGTTAAAGAGGCTACTTCGCCTCTTATGAGATATATAAACGAGATAGAACTCTACTATGCTTATATATATCTATATAAGAGAGCTAAAATTAATAATTATCGCTTAGTTTGAAAAACACCCTCGTTCTAATTAGTATTCCTTTAGTAAGAAAGACTAGGAAGCCTTTAATATTCTTATTAATATCCTCAGTCCCTTCCTACTATTTACTAACCTTCTTAGCTACTAAAACGGTCTAACCCCTAGTTATATATTTACCCTATTATAAGTTATAATAATCTACTTATATATTTATACTATTATACTTAAGGAGAAAGCTTCAGGTTTAGGCGGTTTATAGGTTAAGAACCTTCTATAAGCTACTAAAAAGGGATAAGAGAAGCTACTAATATATATTAAGAAGATAGTTTCTAAAGATTCCTTTAATATCTATAGTATTACTACTTTACCTACTTCTAAACCTAGTACCTCAGTCTTAAGTACCTAGGATACCTAATTTAACTTTATAAATTACTTTAAGGATCTCCCTTCTTTAACTACTTTATTAACTTAGGTATAATAGGTATTTATTAATCTATATATAAGGGAATATTATTTAGACCTATAATAATAGGACTCCTATTAACCTCTAACCTAAGGCCTAAGATATATACTTTATAGCTTAATATCCTATAGTCTAAAAAATAGGTAATTATAGCAATCACTTATAGTAATCCCTATTATTAACTCAGAATAGGGAAATATATTAATATAATAGCAAGCTAGGGCTATTAATAATAACTTCCTTAATATAAATAAGATATTATACTTTATATTAAGTATTTATATATATAATATATTTAGTTATATATCCTATAGAAACTATATAAGAATTCTAGACCTACTTAGAAAGTAGCTATCCTTAATTCTATAGTATTTGCTAGATAGCTTAGGACTACTTATATATTTAACTAATATCTATCCCCTTTAAACGCTCCTTTAGCTTAGCCTACTATATCTATTACTATTCTTATTTTAACTTTTTAGCTAAGATTATCTTTAAGATCTTAAGTATTAAGATTATCTAGTAATATAAAACCTAGTTAGCCTAGATAATACTTAAGAAAGCTTTTAATAATAATACTATAGAAGCTACTAAGGAATAGCTTTATATTATTAGAGAATCTTTTTAATATTCTACTCTATTAAAGAAGGAATAGATTAGAAACTATCTAATAGTTCTTAATAAGATAATAAATATCTCTATTACTTTTAAAGGAGATAAACCTCGCTTACTTATTCTTAGGCTAAGTTAAGCTATTTCTAATAATAATAATAGTAATAGTTCTACTAATAAGTACTTATATACCTTATTAAGTACTTAGAGATAATAGCTCTTAAGTTAATTCTCTTACCTTAGCTACTCCCCTATACCGCCTATATCTTATTAACTATCTAGTATATCCTTAGATACTAGGTCTAGAACTTAATACTAGAAGCAAAGGAAGACTACCTAGTAATATTCCTATTATATCTCCCCTAGTTCTAATAATAATTAAATTTAAGATTTTACTTGCTTTTATATAACTTAGAATATGCTTTATATTTAAAAGATTTATAATAATCTTTTTATAGCTATCTTAGTTCTATTTATCTTCTAATATAAATAGTTTATAAATTTTATATTAACTATTATAAATTAATAGTTTATATTAAATATACCTTACGTTTAATAGGATCCTTAAGATTAATTTATAACTACTACTTATAGTTACTTATATATAGGTAGGCTACCTTTAGGCAGGTTAACACATAAGCTATGTTACCTATAGGCTTTTAATATAGGCAAGACCTATGGGTAATTTGGGTACCCGTAGAGTACCCGTGGGTGATTTTGGGTACTACCCATTTTGGTACCCATGGGCTTTTTGCATCACTAGAAGCAAGATACCGAAAAGAACGACATTTGAGAAATATTATCCCCCGAGGTTGCGTGAAGAAACTTGCATGCCTCAATCTAAGAACCGATAACGAACCCCCCATTTTCTTTTTCTCTTTAGGAAGACACAATGTGCTGGTAATCAATATCAACGCAGCGTCCAGCGGTTTCCCAACCATTAGACACTCAGGTTGATTTCTTTTTGAGCCACTGCCTACGCAAAAGTTTAGACGTTATGTTCTAAAACATGACACGACAATCAAGACATTGTGATTTCTTTTCCTTGTTTTCCGGCGCGCAGCAATCCCCGTCGTTCAGCCACGACAATGGCTGTGCAGGCTATTGCACGTTTTGTTATCGGCACCATCTAGCACCATCGTCTCAAAAGACGCATGCCAGAAGGACAGTCGGAACAACGAGCGCCATGAGCACGGTGAATCGGGAGTGCTGCCCACTAGCAGCGTTCTGCTGGCCCTCGTTCTCTTCGTCCTCACTCTCGCTGGCCATCTTCGTCGTCTTGACTCTCATGCAAAGCAACTCCGTTCCATAGGCCCCACCGACTCCATTTGAATGGCTGATCATGACTATCTGCAAGGAATTCTCGTAGGCATCGTATATGCTCCTTGCCTTAGACTCGGGGACGACTCCGCTGTGAAAACCCAGGAACCCTTTTCCACTTCCGATGCCGTACGTCTGATTGAGCTCAGCTCGCGTGTCCGCGTTGGGAGCGTTTTCGGAATTGGTGTTGATGTTATTAGTTATTATGCCTGATCCAATGGATGTGTTGAAAACCGCGTCGTCTAAAGATGCTGTTGATGCGTAACCCAACGTTCCGCTACACTCTGGTAAAGAACTCCATGGTGCTCCGACACCCGCACATTCGCTTCGAGACTCTGCCACGTAGTTATCTGCCCTTGACAGGATCGCATTAATGCAGTCGGCTCCCAACACTGGCTCACAATCTGTGCTCGTGGTTTCTTCGTCTGTGTATAGGTTCGACACGTTTGCGGGGTACATAATGGTGTCAGGGACGGAGGCGCAAAATGGCGCCGAAGAACCTCCAAGCGCTTGCGATAAATTTCCTTCGCCCGGCCACTGAAAGTCGTGGGTCATGCTGATATATGTAGGGTCCTCGATAAAGGTGCGATTTCTTGTGTCTATGTCGGTGATGTTGACGTCGGATGGCAAGGAAAACTCAGTGACATTTACTCCTGCTGATATTAGCTCGACTCTGCCGACCGCTAGCAGTTGTCTCCTGTGGTTTCCAAGAACAACTTACTCCAAGTCCATTCGGCGGTATCGCCGCTAGGTGAAGACTGTTGGCTGTTGGAGAATGGACGAAACTTGACAGACCGGGTTGCGTTTGGATTGGCGATGGCTTTGTGGTAAATTTCATTGGACTGGTTGTGCCGAAAACGCGGATCGGAACCGAAGGGGCCTATCATCATCGACCTCCAGTTCAAGAACAGTTCGGCGGCTGAGGCTGTTTGCCCAGCGAGCATAATCGCAGCTTGCAACTTCATCTCGATTCGGCTTTCGGTCGCAAGACTTGCTAAAGAAACATGGGGACACATGGATTCAGCCAACCAAAGTATCCAACGTGTGGTATTTATGTCGTTATAACCTAGGTCTCCAGTTTGTTGAGGGTGTTTTTTTTTTTTTTTTGGTCTGCGGATCGCCGCTTTTCTGCGCCCGACAGGCGTGGACATTGTCAGACTACGTCTGCCAATCCTCGCTTGTCTCACTGATGATGCAGCACCTCGACTGAAGCGCATGACATTCCGCGGAACGGCGAACAAATCTGGTAACCACATGTACTCCATAAAACATGTGCCCTGCTTGGTGGAGGTATTTCAACTACGGCTCAAGTTCCAAGAACGAGCCGTTCCCTCGAATGTGAGCGCAGTCGTTTCGCCCTGTGCTTCGACGTCCAGGCACAGCTCGTAACAACCGAACTCCACTGTTCCTCTATTCCCCTCTCAGAGGAACAAAGTGGCATTCTTATGATTGATGCCAGTAAGGAACAAGAAATTGAGCTTCGAATAGCGGGACAAGATGCGATCAGGCTAGGTTTTGTGGTCGATCTGGCCACAATTGGACGTAGGGAAGGGGACGTTCAGGCGGCATAGTGGTTCACTTGAGCTTAGCACCTCTAATCAGTTAGTCAAAGTCTCTTCTTCCGTAACACAGTCAAGATGAATTCCATTGGCTTCGCGTGTTTTGCGCGGGCAGCGCTGGGTTGTGGAACATCAGGATATTCGGACTCTTGCCGGCTGGATCCATTGATTTCAGTGACAGCGGGTGCGGTGGTTACACTCTGGTGGCAAACAAGACTTATGTAAAATCCAGAGACTGAGGCATGGGCTCATAGAGTGTGAATCGCTTCGGTTAATGGGTGCTCGATGGCTTCCCCCACATCACGCTAAGCCCAGAAAATGCACATGGTGGCAAGGACCAGGGTGCGATTGACGAGGGGCCGTGTTCCGATGACGACGTCACAGACTTTTGGACCTGCTTGGCCCCGTCAACTTCAACCCGCTCAACTACACAAACACGTTCCTGAGGTCTGCTTCGGGCAGGAAAACGGCATCAACTATTTGGCTCTCTATCTTTATCCAGTCATCATGGTCAATCATCAAGAGCCGGCGGCGAATGCCCAAGCGATCAAAGTTGGCGACCGAGCGTCCTGGCTGGAGGCGCTGAAGACCGAACGGCCCGTTCTCATCCATCTCAACGCTGATACAACATGGCTCATACAACTCCCATATCCGTCATCTATAACGCCTCCTCTAAACAGAAAACGCTTCAATATCCTTCTCGATCCATGGCTCCAGGGGCCGCAGTCCGACGTCGCCTCATGTTTTTCTATCCAATGGCACGCAATCGAGCCAAGCGTCAAGACGATGGCGGAGCTGAACTCTCTTCTTGCAGGGCTAGAAGGCGGATCCGGAGCCATGGAAGAAACGGAAAAATCATACATTGACGTCGTCGCCATCTCCCATGAGTTTACCGATCACTGCCACCGAGCCACTCTTGAGGAGCTGCCAGAATCAACACCTGTGTTTGCGACTGACAAGGCGGCTGACTTGATCCGATCTTGGGGTCATTTCAAGAATGTGACGACGACCCCAGGATACTCATCTTCGACAAGAGACTGGAAGAAGGCTCTGAGCATCGCGGGGTTGCCGTCGTGGACCGGCATTGGACGCGTTGTTACCGCCGGGAACGCGTTATATTATCACTCGGCTGTCATGATTGTGTTTGACCTCGGAAAGCCGGAAACGATCTTGTACTCGCCACACGGGATTCAAGCGACGGATCTGACTCCTATCAAGGAATCGGGACTCTCCACTCTCGCTTTGCTTCACGGCCTCCATGATGTTCGCATCTGGATGACAAAACAACTGAACCTGGGGGCTTTGAACGGTATCAAGGCAGCAGTGGAGACTGGCGCGCGTTATTGGATTGCGACGCATGACGAAGTGAAGAAAGGTGGTGGATTCATTGCACCACTGCTCAGGCGGACGACGTATACGCTACGACAAGCTGTGGAAGCCGAAGAAGCAAAGTTTGAGGGAAAGGTGCCTGAGTACACATTCGCGGAGTTGGGATCTGGAGACGGCATGGTATTGCAATAATAAGGTCAAAGATCTTGCGGAGGGTCGTGGGACGCAGGGGGTGGTGACCAGAAATCGGATTGACGGGAATAATTTCCTTACGCAAATGCTGTCTCGAAATTGCGGCCACGGGCTTTACAGGTCAGTGCTATCTTCGGAGAGTTCCTGAGAAAGATTTATCTGCAAAAACACTTCCCTCTATCGCGTCACCCTTTCCTGGGGATAAAATGGAAAAGCCGCTAGCTTCGAAAGGTTTCGTTCAAAGATTAAATCGTCCGGCAGCTAGTGTCAGCGGATCGACCTTGCTCTCTTGACTCAGGAGTACGTGGAAGTATTCGGAAGTAGCGGTCTTCGTCTTTGAGGAGCGAAAGGCGCGTTGCGAACTGGAGAACCATGCCGAGGATGAGATTATGTGCTATTTAACGCCACTTTGATGCCAGGCATAAGACTTGCAAATAGGAGTGACGCCAAGTAGGGGTTGAGAAGGACTTCAAATCATTTTCATGGTGAATAGAGTCTATCAAATTGTTGACCCAACGGCCTGCTTGCGCCCTGAACTTCTGTCGGTTCTGGCAGGTTGTATTAGTTTTCAAGCACTGGTATGCCGATACCGGGCAACGAAGATTCCCAGGGTAAATTTTGACATGAGTCATGGAACCTTTCCGCGCCCAAACGCTGCGTTTCAATAAACTTGCCAAGCTTCAATCCACTTGACCAGGAAGCGAGATCAGAAAAGGATGACTCTTGGCTACCAATCTGATCCCGTAGAAAGAGGCTGAAGTCACAGCCAAGTTCCCAATCTCGTATATGATTCCAGTCATTTATCGGTAGATACTGGCCAGAAAACGGGTTTCCCCCACAAGTAGTCCAGAGTGCGGAGATCATTATAGAAAAGGAATTATGATTGGATCGCGGAAACGGAAGGGCTTTTCCCTCGGCAGTTCAGCCCTAGCTCGCAAGATGCGCGACATGCATGATCAGAACCAACAACATGCACGCACTAGCTCTTACAAAGGAGGGTTTTCCCGGTCATATTTTATCGCGAACGCCTCCAGATTTGAGGTTACTTTGATCCGACGCTGGCCAGTCACCACTGGGCGACGGACTCCCTTGGCTAGGAGCTGTCACTCGCACCCATTGGCGATGTCTTTCACAAGGCTTCAACTGTGAATCCTTATAATTGGCGCATGCCGCGGCACATTTTTGATTTCAGCAAGGGGACTAGTATTTGAGCAACACTAGTATTTCATACAGCCTGGTAGTGTTTCCTAAAGTACTTTTCTTTGCAGCGAATTCGCCGATACCCACCCCGTCGCTAAGGTTATGAGCGTCCATGTCTCCCCTATCCAACCGGTCTGGATGACAACAAACTGCAAATCCAGATAGTGGACTTCGAACTCAATTGAGCCTCCCTCCGCCAATTCAATCTGATCCACATCCGCAAACTTGAGGGGGTTGTCGCCGACTTACTTATCCATGGATGCTATACCAGCGATCGTTCAAGTCTTCGTGGCTGGGCGGCTTTCTCAAAGTGAGGGGAATGGACATCGAATATCATTCATAATTGAACCGCTTTTCCAAAGGTGATACAGAGAACTGACCGAGTTTACTGACAGAATGCGGCAAAAGTTTAAGAACGTTGATGATCACGGCATCGTCAAAGACATGACGGAGAAAGTATTGAAGACACCCATCGGCAGCTGGAGCAAAGATCCAGGTCTCAAGAGAAAGGGCGCCTGCGCTCTCGGGTACAACGAATTCATGCTGGCATCTTTCGCACCTTACATACATAAAGAGGCGCATGGCTGTTGGATGTGCTATTTTTGACCGCCAATCCTAGTTGACTGCGACACCCAGCGCGGTCTGAGTTCCATCCAGAATGGGGCCGGCTTAACTATTGATTTATTATTCCACAAAAAGGCAATGAGGCCGTGGTGGTCTGACGATGGGGCACCGCCATTGGTCCGGGACCGCGGGATCGCTTCAGCGCACCGACAACCGGACACTTTCTTAGAAAAGAAAACGGCTTCCCCATGAAGCCCTCGCGTCTTCTTCCCTCCCCCATCGCCACTTCACCACCATCGGCAGTGCTTCGTAGTCCAATATATCGAATCGAACTGCAGATTCCCGCCGCCGACATGTACAACGACGGCAATCGCGATCCTGCTGGCCCTGCCGTTGCCGAGATCCCCGTGGTAAGACGGCCCTTCCAGCACTTTATCTCTGCGCGAGTCACGCGTACTGATTTACCGCCAAACCCCAGGATCCGGCAACTAGGGCTGAAACCGATGACGGGGTTAGGTGCTTTGCTCCAATCATGGGACGCCCCTCTCCAGTTTCCAAGACTGATCATTCTCTCCTGTTGCAGTGTTCTCACTTCGTCCACTTGCTCTCTGACAGAGAGTATCCGAGAGTACCGCGAAATCCATGGAAGAACCTATACGCAGAGAACAGAGTATTGGAGCCCCAATGATGAAAGACAAAGCGATGCTCTAGACTTCAAGTGAGTGTGATTCACGAGTGCCGGACGGGTAAATGGCACTTAGAGACATTGCTCACTCCATCCTGCAAGCCACTACTGGATCACCGATTTCTTCGAAGGCAAACTCTTCCATGCCCCAATCAAGGATCAACCCCAGGTGAGCGGAACTCCGATTGGGATTCAACCGTCGATTTAATGTCTTCTTTGACAGAGAATTCTGGACTTAGGGACTGGTACTGGAATATGGGCAATGTTCGTTTCTTGACGATTGGTCTTTCAGAAGTGGCAAGCTAACCGCCTCCAGTGACATTGCCGACCAATTTCCATCAGCCGAAGTCATCGGAGTGGATTTATCGCCCATTCAGCCAAGCTGGGTGCCGCCAAATTGCAGGTTCCAGATCGATGATTTCGAGAAGGACTGGACGTGGAAGAGAGACCACTTCGACTATATCCATGCAAGAAACTTGGAGGCTTGTTTCGCTGATCTGTCAAAAACGATCAAAGACGCGTACAACCACACGAAGCCTGGAGGCTACATCGAGTTCCTGGAATTTGACTCGCAGTGCCGTTCGCAGTCTCAGGACCTACCCGAAGATCATGTATACAACAGGTGTTACGATAGCCTGATTGGTGCTGCAAACAAGATCGGCAAGCCTGGTGAGAACGTCAAGAATGGCTCGCTCAGGAGAGCCCTCGAATCGGCGGGCTATGTCGACATCGTGCATCGCACGTGGAAGATCCCCGTCGGAGGCTGGAGTGCGGACCCGAAGCTCAAGAGACTCGGCTGGACGACGCTTGAGTTTCTCAATGACTCGTTGGAAGCTTTTGGCCTATACCTTCTCAAGGAGGTCGCTGGATTTTCGTACGAGGAGTGCCAGATCATGTTCAGCGAATACAGGTCTGCGATGAGAGACCCCAAACTGCAGACTTTCTATTATATGTAAGTGCGCCTTCGAAGAAGTCACGGCATGGCAACGGAATCAGAAAATGACTCATCAGCAGGCACGTTGTCTTTGCCCGTAAACCGGAATGATCGGGAAGTCAATTCTAGAAACTGGGTCGCGCGGTCAGTAGTGGTGCCGAGGACGAGCGGGCACGTGGGCCACAATGATGCATACGCAACTAAAGACGGACAAATGCGTCTATGATAGTACCCCGAAGACCAAACAATATCTGATAAAATATGTTCCTAATGGCCAGCCAAGCAAGGTGTGTGCAGAACCCAATGTCGCTCTTGTTTCATCTCTTTATTTACAGCCAGTCACATCTGCAGAATCTGCACATGGGTAAGGTATTTAGCACAGAACTTGTCGATTTCTCCACGTACTTCAGGTCTCCTCAAAATGAAAAGTTGCCAATCCCAACACCGAAGTGCTATTCTCTGCAGCGTAGGTAGATCTAGCCTCAATTGACCAATTCAGCCGATAGCCTGCTGTTTTCTCTCCGGTTGAGTAGTCATCCCGAGTTTGCCAGCAGATTTGAAGCCTGATTTGCCCGGGCACTGAAGTGATAGCAGCGACCCCTGCCTGCTTTTCTGCAGCATGCATACACGTGCAGCAGAAGCAACAATCGCCAACACAAGCGAGGCCCAGAACAAAAGAGGGGTCTCTCCAAGGACCGTTGGTTCAGTCTTCCTTTCACCTTCACTGACCTCGCATCGGAACTCGTCACGCGACCTTCGTACAGAATAACGGTCGAGCTTCTCCAACGAGGTGTTATTTTCATCAACAACGCGCTGACACAAGATGAGAGAGGACTGATCAAAGCCAGTGGCCCCACCCACTGCAGCTGTAAGTTTCCCAGACATGGATTCCTTACGGACGCCAATGGTGGATGCTGGCGTATGCTGAACGTCTTTGCAGGAGCCTAGGCTGAGAGAAGAGTCAGATGGCGACGAGAACGACAATGAAAGGTACCCCTACTCAGCTCGTATGGATGGTTTCAAAGGCCAAGGAAGTGAAGATTCATTTAGTCTTTACTCCTCTTCTACGGCCTCCCTGGCCGACAATATCCGAGAGTACCGCGAGATCCATGGCCGAACATTCACTCAGAAGGCGGAATCTTGGGGGCTAAATGACAAGAAACATAACGACGCCTTAGCCTTCAAGTGAGTTGATGTGACCGAAGTCATCGAGCATCACCTGGGCAACAATCGAATGCTCTCTTGCCCTTTGAGCGAGAAAACTGACTTGCTGAAAAGTCATTTCTGGATCACTGAGCTTTGCGATGGCAAATTTGCCTTAGCCCCTAGCCCCAATTGCTGACAGCCCTCAGGTATGGTTACCACCACCCGTCAACGACGATGACCTACCCATTCAGTCTTCAGAGGGTCCTTGACCTCGGTACGGGTACCGGCATTTGGGCGATGTAAGCCACCCTTTCGAGATCGTGTTAAATGAACGCATGATCATTGACACTGAAATCTATTTGAAGGGAGTTCGCCGACCTGTTTCCGTCGACCGAAGTTGTTGGCATTGGCCTGTCGCCAACCCAACGTGGACGGGTTCCTCCGAACGTCCAGTTTCTTATTGATGATTCTGAGAAAGACTGGTTTAGTTGGCCAACCGACCACTTTAATTTCGTCCACGCTCGGAACTTGGAGGGCTGTTTTTCAGACATTCCTGCTTTTTGCAAAGAACTCTATTACCATGCAATGCCTGGTGGGCAACTCGAGATCATTGAGTTCGATGCTCGGACTCGGTCTCATAATGTCACGTTAGACGACTCGCATATTTTTAACAATTGGTACAACTGAATTGTCGAGGGTCAGGCCAAAATGGGCAAGCCACACGGCAACCCCTTTTTGGGAAGATTCAAGTAGGGTCTTCTGGACGCCGGCTTCACCAACCTTATGGAGAAGAGGTGGAAAGTTCCCGTCGGTTCATACCCGAGATGGAGAGACTTGGATATCGTAACCTCGAGTTCATGGAAATGTTTTTGGAAGGCTTCATGCTCTACATCTTGAAGGATGTTCTGGGCTTCAGCTCCTCAGAAACTCACGTCACCATCAATGAGGTCAGGAGAGCTTTCAGAGACCCCAAGATCCAGCCATATCATAACATGTGGGTTCAGAACCGCATGCGTTTTGTGCAACAAGTTTACTCACATTGAAATAGGGATGCCGTGTTTGCGCGCAAGCCGTTGGACAGCGGAAAGAAGGGAAGTTCGACAGCGTGACAGTGCAGGGGATTGCTTTGGAATTCAAGAAATTATTCTAGATAGCGCAGTGTTGCTGATGCACAATGGAAAAGAGATGGACATCGCATGCCGATTGGTCGTCCTATATGATTGGGAAATAATCTGATAATCCAAATGCTATGATGGTTTGTTCTTGATGGCTGCCGTAGTACTGCGTTGGAAGACTTGTCTAGTCAAAGTGCCTCCAGGGGTTTTGCTTTCATTTACTCGCCCCGAAAATGTAGCCACGGCGGTAGCTTCAAAGTCCTCACTAAGTTGAGCAAATACTGAACAAGTTTGACAATTTGCTCCATTAATTCGGAATGACTGGTGGGTCCGTCAGGCGAACCCTAGGTTGTACCTACACCTTAAGCGAGACTGATGATATTCAGATTCAACAGCGGACCTATGGCGCAACGGTAGCGCGTTCGACTCCAGATCGAAAGGTAAGCATCTCAGGTCCACTCCAGCTTCACAGGCCGCATATTGACCGCCATTGCGTTGTAGGTTATCCGTTCAAATCGGGTTGGGTTCATCTACTTTTTGCTTCTTTACATGGCCCATGATCCTACGCGCTTGATACGACTAGTATTGAGCGATATTCTGCAGGTCGGCCTTCGTAATGCTTCAAAGGTTGCGGGGTCGCGGAGCGTGGGAGCTTTTGACGACGCATTTTGTGCTCATTGTAATTGACCTATGCTTCTAAACGCTCTGTTGAGATATCTCTATGCTGTTGCACGAAGGTGCTCTTCCCAAATAATCGTTGCTTAAGCATCATAAGCGCCTCATAATTTCTGAATCTACAACCCATATCAAGGTCAACCCACGAAAGGCATAAAGCCCTTACTGCTCCTTCTTGTCAGTAGCTACTTGGGCCTTCTTGACGCAGCCACACTGCCGACCCTGGGGATTGTCAGAGCCAGCGTCAGTCTGAAGGGAACCATCGATGCCGAGGATCTGGGCAAGCTCCTGATCAGAAAAACAACCACAAGAAGGGTGGCATCGAGAGCAAAGCTTGGTGAAGATTGGATACTCAGCTTTCTTCTTGGGGCAGTTGGGGTCAGCAATCATACGGGTGCTGCAAGGCGTAAGGCCTCGAAAACGGCGGCTAATCTCTTTGCCACACTCAGCGCAAGTACGGAGGACGAAGTGATGGGTGCACATCGTTAGCCGAATGAGAGTTGGGTGCCTGGTTGTTGCAGGCAAATGCTTCAAAGGTCGAGGAACTCGGATAAAATTGGCAAGTGAAGTGATGTGTTCCTGGAGGTGGGCTTATCCGAGAGTGATGGGCGAGCTGAGTGTGGAGCGTGAACTAATAGCAGTGCAGGTTCATTTATAAGCATACCATTTGAGCAATTGTTTCACGGCGACAATTCTTGGAGATGGGACACAAGGTCGCAACATGTTGAACAACCTCGAGAGCAAAAGACACGGTGAAATGTGCCGAATCAAGTATCAACGCCACAATACCGATGTTCCCAGATCAAAGGCAAGGAGAACATGAACAAAGAAGTCTTGGTTCATATGAGGGGTGTCCATTCGCGGGTGAAAGCTATATGCTGCTAGAAAGAAAAATGTATGTACAGCACTCAAGTGGTATCATGATACGTCTTGCGAATCTCATGGACAATCCTCCTCAATGCACTACCCTTCCTGACACGTTTAAGAGTACCAGTTGTTAGGGGTCCACTTGACGTAGCTGGCATCAATCTTCTTGAGATCAGGAACACCGAGGTTGGCGGCGTCAATGGCGAGCTCGTGCTTCATCATCTGGATTGCCTTGGTGACACCCTCCTCGCCGTAAACGTTGGCGAACATGAAGGGACGGCCAAGACCAACAGCCTTGACACCCAGAGCGAGGAGCTTAATGGCATCAATACCGTAGCGGACACCGCCGTCGGCATAGATCTCAATCTTGTTGAAGATCTCAGGGTCCTTCTCGTAGATCTCAATGGCAACCTCGAGGGAAGAGGGGGATCCGTCAAGCTGGCGACCACCGTGGTTGGAGAGGATGATGGCAGGAACGCTGTTCGCGATAGCAGCCTCGGCATCCTCAACGCTCATGATACCCTTGATGATGAAGGGGAGCTTGGTCATGTTGGCGAGGCGGTGGTACTCGTCCCAAGTGATATAAGAGTAGGAAGAGTCAGCGGAGCCGACACCGAAACGAGCGGCACGGTGACGGTTGCCATCGGCGGCGGAGTCAACAGTATAGACAACACCCTGAGCACCGGAGTCTTCGATCCGCTTGAAGAGAGCTTGGGTCTCGGTGTCGTTAGCAGTCAGGTAGATCTGCTGGAAGGCAACCTGGCCCTCCTTCTTGACGGCAGCAATCTCCTCAATGGTCTTGGAGGCGAACAGAGAAGGCATGTACAGGATGTTCTCAGCACCGGCAGCCTTCATCAAGTTGAGCTCGCCATCAGGGTGGCCGTAGTCAGCACGAGCGCAAGGGCTGATGAAGAAAGGGGCGGAGAAGTTGTGTCCCAGGATGGTGGTGCTGTGCGAGTCAGTATTGGGCATTGGATATGACGATATGCATAACCGCGGAAATGGTTCGTCTGAAGGTCTTGGGTAGGATCAGACTTACTTGAGGGACTGCTCAATGTTGGTAATGTCAACCATGACACGGGGACGGAGACGGTAGCGGTTGTAAACCTCCAGGTTGTTGCGGTAGGACCATTCGCCAGCGGCACCGTTGCGGTAGTAAGTGTAGTTCTGGAGGGGGAGGTAGTTGCGGGCCGCGAAGTCGAAGTCGGGGAGGCCGACCATGTCATCGAGCGCAGGCAGAGTGCCAGTCTTCAAGTCCGGCAGGACGCCATCGATACCGGTATCCGGCTCGTTCAGGAACGGGCGGGCGGCGATGGCGCCGGACGCCAGAGCGGAGGTGATAAGAGAAGCGCGCATGTTGTCAAGCAAAGAGCGAATAGTGGTGAGTAGCGACTGTCAGCGCGGGTGCGATACAGAAGATCTTCAGATCAGCAAGACAGTGCGGCCCTACGAGGCTATTTATCGTTCGGCCACGATACAGCTACGACGAGCTTGTTCGACCCCCTCCTCCCCTTACTATAAACCTCACGATCTTGGCATCCCTCCGAGCCTCCTGGCTCATGTCCGCATTCGGGCAGAAGCAGCGGGCCAGGCGTTTGCACCCAAGTTCCCAGCTCCATGACGTGGGCCGCCATGGGTGTCGCTAAGCAGCAGAGTCCAGACACATGGGCCTAGAAGTCCCGTATAATGTTGGGACGAGAGTGTCTTCCCGTCGCATGAAGCCCTGACGTTGAGAAGTCTGCATTCAGGAAAGACAGGTCTTGGCAAGACAGGCGTTCTTGATTCTTTTGGACAAGTCAGGGTGGTGCTCGGTAGTCCCAGCAAACTTGGACGGGCGAGTCGGTCCAGAGGCCCAATGAGGAAGCTTAACTGGCCTGTCACGGAGGATTGCAACGATTGCTCGAACTCAGATGGACGATGATGACCCGCTGAGACGTCCTAACCCGGGGAGATGGCCGTTATCAGATCTCGGTGGTGGACCGTCAAGTACCGTCTCCGATCTTTGAACCGGCGTATCGTGTTGATGGACGAGAGACAGGATGGAGCCATCCTCAATTTTTTTTTTTTTTTTTTTTTTTTTAATTTCTTTTCTTTAAAACAATTCCCCTTGTGCCCTTGTGTGCCCCCCGACATTTTGGGGCGCAGGGATGGAACGGGGAACTGACTCGACATGTGCAAGCCTAATAACGGACTGCTGGATCTGATTAATAAGCCAGCCAAGTCATGAGCCAAGTAGTGGTAGCGGGTGATGAATGCCATAAGACAGCCCGCGCGCACCGGGCATGTGGGCTACGCGAGGGAGGAATGGGCTCCGCTGTGGACAAGCGCGCGGGTGGTGACAGTGTTGGTTGTGACCCTGCCAATCTCGTCCCGGAAGTCTGGATCATGTACGGCAGCCTGCAGGACGCACTGGGTCAAAATTCAATTGATTAATAGGTGTATGGTATGAGGGGTAGAAATTACCTAATATAGCTAGCAGTCCCGCTTTAAAGTGTTATCAATAAAGTGTGAGTGGCTAGAAATTTTAGGTAAGCAGGAGGTCTATGCCCCTAGGCCCCCGCTAAAGTCTGACTTCCGGCTTATACCCGCAGTGGTCTTCCCCCTATATTTACAGCGCTTAATAGCGCCTACCCTACCTAATTGCCCTGCACCTAACTGCCCTGCACCTAACTGCCCTGCACCTAACTGCCCTGCACCTAACTACCCTGCACCTAACTGCCCTGCACCTAACTGCCCTAACTGCCTTAACTGCCCTAACTGCCCTAACTGCCCTAACTGCCCTAACTGCCCTAACTGCCCTAACTGCCCTAACTGCCCTAACTGCCCTAACTGCCCTAACTGCCCTAACTGCCCTAACTGCCCTAAC